>JAPCYS010001947.1:0-36479 GCA_028641055.1 Alopecurus myosuroides
CCTCCTTGGCTACTCGCAAGCCATGCACCACTGCCTCGTACTCTGCTACGTTGTTGGACGCCTTGAAATGAATCTGCAGCACATACTTGAGTTGATCTCGCTTGGGTGACGTAAGCACTACGCCAGCACCAAGGCCTTCCATTTACCTTCGAGCCATCAAAGTGCATCTTCCAGTAATTAGAAACTGGAGCAGGAGGTTCATACTGCACCTCGGCCCAATCCACCAGAAACTCCGCCAGAATCTGAGACTTGATAGCTTCTCTTCTCGCATACGCGGGTGCATACGCGGCCAGCTCGATTGCCCACTTGGCTACTCTGCCACTCGCCTCCTTGTTGCCCATGATATCCGAGATGGGCGCAGAGCTCACAACCGTGATAGGATGCTCTTGGAAGTAATGCTTCAGCTTCTTGGCGCCCAGGTACATGCCATAGGTCATCTTCTGGTAGTGCGGGTAGTTTTGCTTGGAGCTAGACAGCACTTCACTGAGATAGTACACTGGGCGCTGCACACTCTTGCCTTCTTCTTCTCGCTCCACCACAATCACCACACTGACTACTCGGTTAGTGGCAGCAATGTATAATAGCATCGGCTCCTTGGGTAGCGGACTAGCCAAGATGGAGCGCTAGCCAGCATTGCCTTCAGCTCGTTGAATGCCACATCCTCTTGCGGAGTCCAGACAAACTTGTCACTTTTCTTCATCAGCTGGTATAGAGGCAGGGCCTTCTCGCCCATTCGGCCCAGAAAACGGCTCAGCGATGCCAAGCAACCAGTGAACTTCTGTACATCCTTCAGGGATCTCGGCAAAGACATGCTCTCAATAGCTTTTATCTTTGAAGGGTTGGCTTCAATGCCCCGACTAGAGACCAGGAAGCCGAGTAGCTTGCCAGCCGGGACGCCGAAAGTGCACTTACTCGGATTGAGTTTCATTTTATACTTGCGTAGGTTAGCAAAGGTTTCCTCAAGATCGGCAAGCAGAGTATGTGTTTTATTGTTTTGATGACAATGTCATCTACGTACACCTGCACGTTCTTGCCAAGCTGATCATGGAAGCATTTCTGCATGCATCTCTGATAGGTTGCACCCGCATTCCTCAAGCCAAAACACATGACACGATAGCATAAGCCCCGTACGGGGTAATGAAAGCAGTATTTATTTGATCTGCAGGATTGAGTGCAATCTGGTGGAAACCAGAGTAGGCATCTATGAAAGACAGCAGTTCACAACCAGTAGTGGAATCGATCCTGATCGCGAGGTAGCGGGAAGGGATCCTTGGGGCACGCCTTGTTCAAGTCGATGTAGTCGACACACATGCGCCATGCTGTAGCAACCTTGGGATCCTCCTTCTTCTTCTCGACCATGACCGGGTTGGCTAGCCAATCCGGATGCAGCACCTCCATGATGAAGTTGCTTATCAGCAGCTTGGTGATCTGGTCACCAATGGCCTTTCTCCTCTCATCTCCGAAACGGCGCATAGCCTGCTTCACGGGCTTGGCGTCAGGACGCACATGTAATGAGTGCTCAACCAACTCCCTCGGGACTCCTGGTAAATCTTCATTGGACCAGGCAAACACGTCCCGATTCTCACGGAGGAAGTGGATGAGCTCGCTTTCCTATTTCTCCGCCAACCTGGAGCCAATGATGGCTACGCGGTCGGGGAACTCGGGGTCGATCTGGACCTTCTTGGTTTCCTGAGATGCCTGGAACGCGGTCCCGTGTTGCGTACTCGGCACGCCTTGCGCACCAGCCTGCGCGGATTGCGCCATAGCAACCACCTCATACATCTTCTTCTTCTCGGCAGCAATCACCATTGACTCCGCCAACTGGGAACCAGCAGAGGCACATTCCATGGACTTCTTGTAATCACCAGCAATGGTAATCACACCATTGGGACCAGGGATCTTCATCTTCAGATATGCCGTGTGGGTAGAGGCCATGAACTTGCTCAGAGCAGGCCTGCCTAGTAGAGCGTGATAGGGGCTTTGATGATCAACCACCTCGAACTGCAGGCGCTCTGTGCGGCAGTTCTCCCTTGTACCGAATAGCACATCTATCCACACTCGGCCAATCGGGTTGCACGAGACTCCCGGCACAATGCCATGGAAGGTGGTCTTGCTAGGCAGCAGCATGTTCTCGGCCAGCCCAAGCTTCTCGAGTGTGTCTTTGTACACGATGTTGATGCTGCTGCCGTTGTCGATTAGCACCTTGCTGAACCTCACATTCTTCTCGGGGCCCAGGAAAGTAGGATCCAACACCAAGGCGTAGCTACCCGGGTTGGGCATCACCTTGGGATGATCTACTCGGGACCACCTGATTTCTTGGTCACACCAGTACATGTAGTGAGGGACAACAGGAATCACCGCATTGACCTCCATGGCACGCCTGTGCTGTGACTGCTTGTCGACAGGCTCGGAAGTGAAGATCATGTAGCTCTCGTGGTGCTCTTGGTACTGGTTGGAGCCTCCGCCCCCATTGTTGCCGTTGTTGTTGTTGCCCTGGTAGTTGTTGTTGCCTCTGTTGTTGTTGCGGTTGTAGTTGTTGTTGTTGTTGCGATAGCCCTCATTGTTGAAGTGACGGTTGGCTCCTAAAGCCACTTGGTTCACATTTTCCCTTCTCGGAAACACTGGCGGCCGAGCTGCGGGTGCACGGGCAGGCTGCACATTAGCATTGGGCCTGGCAGAGGAGGGGGAGGAGGCAAGCCTTCATTCTTGATCAGATCCCACCACTCGCACTGCCGGGTAGTATGATTAGCAGGCCTTGAGGGGTGCTGAGTGTGAAAACTGCATGGGCCATCCTTCATGTCGTCAAAGACGAACTTCCTCGGCTGCTCGGAGTTGCCGCTACCCGACTGAGGAGCACGGAATGGTTTCTTGTTGCCTTGGCCCTGGTTCTGGTTCTGCCCGTAGGCTCCAGCAGGTTTCTGCCTTTGGCTACCCCCGGCTCCAACAGCCACTGCATTCACCTCTTCAGGGTCATACCGAGTATCTATTCGGTCACCCCTGCGCTTGTTGCGGAACTTGTTGCGCTTGCTGTTGCTGAAGTTTCTTCTCGGCTCAGAGGAATCCATCAGGGGCTGAGTAGGGTCGCCGAGTGCGTATTGATCCGCAATCTTGATGGTCTCCGCCAGAGTGTTCGGCATCTCCCTCTGCAACCTTTGCCACATACTGCCATGTCTGCAACCCTGCGCGAACCAAGTAATGGCCTGGGCTTCATTCACACCTTCACAGGTGTTCCTCAATGTGCTCCACCGAGTAAGGTACTCGCGGTCCGTCTCGTCTTCTCGCTGCCTGCAAGCGGACAGCTGCTGTGGCCTATTCGGCCTCTTGTAAGTGCTTGTGAAGTTGCTGATGAAGGCGTCCGAGAAATCCAGCCAGCAATTGATGCTGTTCTTGGGCAAGTTGTTGAGCCAAGTGCGAGCTGGACCCTCTAGCATCTGCGGGACGTACCGCACCGCCCATCTCCGGTTGCCTTTCGCGATATGAACCGCGGTGACATATTCATTGAGCCAATCCTCCGGCTTGGTGCTGCCGTTGTAACTCTTGGTGCCTCTTGCAAGCTGGAAATTCTTCACGGACGGCTCGTTCATGATGCGCGGGCCGAAGCACTCGGGGCCAGGGGACCCGTGTTCTCAAGCCGCGCCGACAAGCTGATCCGGTCCAGCTGGTGCCTTGCATCTCCAGGCGCCAACACGCGCTCGCCAACACGATCCAGAATATCATAGCCAGCCATCTCCATGGCCGAGTAGCCGTCATCATATCTATCCACCTGCACAGCTGCAGGCTGCTCCACCGGTTGGCGATTGGCGCCACTGCACGCGGCTGCTGCTCTGCCGAGTAGGCTGAGCGACGGGATGCTGAGAAGGACCTGGGCGCTCTCCAGCTCGGACCTGGCTTTGAGCTTTATGGGCTTGAGAGCCTGCTCCCGCAGCGTTGTGTTTCTGACCGGGCTGTTGCGGCACAGCGAGCTGTTTCGCGGCAGCAGCCGGGTCGTACACCTGCATTTGCCTGTCCTTGCCAGAACGCCCACTGCGGCTCTTCTCGCGGCTGGGATGCGGAGATGAGGCCTGATCGTTAGACCTAGCCACATGCGAGTGCACCACTTGCAAAGCTCCAGCACCCGGGTTGGCTTTCCGGAACTCCTTGTTCTGCCTAGCCGCCTCTAGCACCAACTCGTTCAGCCTCTCCTGCTGCCTAACGCGCGCGTCGCCTACTAGATGTGGCAACTCGGCAGCTACAGCCTCAGCAGCTCTAAGTGTCTTGGCGGGTGTGCTATATCTGGGTCGGGTGGAGGTGTTTGCGGTGGCGGACTGACTGGGAGCCTCTACAACAGTTGCCATCTCGGCACCCAGGTTACGACGCGTAGCGCCTACTTTGCTAGCTCTCCTAACCACTGGTGTGAAACCATGAGCCTTGTTGTACTCTAGCTGATCTAAGCTAAGCTCTAGCCTGATCTTGTCCAACTCTGCCTGCTCAGCGAGCAGCTCTTGGCGCTGCCGGTCGAGCTGCGCCTTCATGGTTAGGAGCTCGAGGTCGGTGGGAGGCGGCATGCCCGTCCGCGCAGCAGACGCAGGGATCGTCGGGGTCGTGGAGAGCGGGAGGTTGCACTCCTTCTCGTAAGGCTTGTGCGTCTTCCAGCCAGCACTAGAGCCAGCGAGATCCTCGACGACGACCGCAGCGATAGCAACCGCGCCCTTCCCGGCGTCTGCAGCCCGGCCAGCTACCATCACCTCCGCGACGTCCGCGGAGCGGCCCAGCGGCCTCCGCGCGTGCGGCAGGCGAGGCAGATCCTCCGCGTCATGCACCAGCTCAGGGTACTCGCAGTCGATGACGGTGGCGACATAGACGAGGTGCGCGCCGAAGGAGATCACCGAGCCGCCCTCCGGCATGGCCCTGCCGCCGAAATCACCGGCGTTGTGGGTGACAAAGTCGAAGGAGCCGAATATGTGGACAAGGCCACAGACCACGCGCTCTCCAGTAGCAAAAATCGATCCCGTCCGAACGGAAACTCCAACCAGCGCCGCTGGTTGCCCCACGGTGGGCGCCAACTGTCGTGGTGGTGTCACGGCAGATGCCATAGGATGGCTAAAGATGTGGGGACGAAGGACGCTGGAGGCGCTCGGGGAGGGATCACGCGACGAGTAGACGCGTGAGGTGAAGATCAAACACTGCAAACAACACGATCTACCCAGGTTCAGGGCCCTCGTGAGGAGGTAAAACCCCTACTCACGCCTTTCTCTATGTATTCTGGTGTCTCACCGAGTAGCCACAGTACAATGCTTCTTGCTACCGAGTAGCCACTCTTCTCTCTCCGGGTAGAATTAGGTCAAGAATCTCTACGTGTGTTCCAGCCCAAGTCTCGTCCCTCGCGCAGGAGGCGGCGGGGCACCTTATATACCCGGTGCCCAGCCGGATGCTGCCAAATACAAACAAGTGTCGACATTGTGTGCACACCGTCCTTCTTCCGAGCTACCGCTGACAGCTTTGGCTTCTAAGCTTGTCCTGATGCAGAAAGTCGTTGGGCAAAACCCAGTAACCAGTCTGTTATCACTGTGCAAACACAGAGTAGGTCCCCCCTATCCTGCGACGCCCTGCTGACACACTGTCGCTGTCAGGCACGCCGTCCCCAGATGAACAGTGCTGTGAACAGTGCCAAGTACGGACCCGGGATACGCGGGATCCTGTGTCAGAACGGCTCCTTTGACTTCTGGCCCGAGTAGGTTCCCGCCAATCTTACTCGGACCAACTCTTCTACTCGAACAGATATAACTTGCTTGATATCTCCTTCTGGTCATCTTTTTGTAAGACCGAGTTGCAGTCGACCGGTTAGCAAGTACCGGGTAGGCGGCTACTCGACCAAACTTCTCTTCTGACCCTTTGCCTTTACCCTACTCGGGGGTAACCCCCCGACACCGAGGCACCCGAAGGAAGAACCACCAAAATAGTACAGAAACCTCCGTCGGGGGCAAAGGGTACCGCCATTTGTGCCGTTTGACGGCGACGCGCTCTCCTTCAGGGGCATGCGTGCACCGGCAAATGGCTAGAAAGGGGCTCCGCCAATTCTCCGTCGAGTGACGTATGGTCATTGGCGCTGCCTCCCTGGTTGGCGCCGTTGCTGCCTTGGCGGTTGGGGGCGGGTTGGCCATTGCCAGCACCATGCCGCCTCCCACCGGAGGGTGCTGAGAAGATCCCCTGGGACGGCGCACGACCGCCATTGCCGAAGTGGCGGGACGCGGCGTTCGCGGAGGACATCCAACCCTCCACCACACTCTGCTGGACCTGCAAGGCCTCATAGGAGAGTACCAGCGAGTAGGTCATCTCGGCGTTGTTGACACCAAGAGAAGCGGCAATGGGGTTGAAAGCCGATCCGAGCCCTGTAAGGATGTGGTCGATGAGCTCGTCATCGGTGATGCGGGCGCCGACGGTCGCCGTGACATCGGCAAGGCCCTTCATCTTATGCATATACTCAGTCGCGGAGAGATCCCCCTTCTGCAGCGACTGGAGCTGCCGCCTGATGTGGCGGACGTTGGCGCGACTCTGCGCGCAGAACATGGCGGTGACAGCCGCCCAGACGGCCTGCCCGTATCGCATTCGACAAGCTGGCACGCGATGTCATCATCCATCGAGGAGAGAAGGATGCTCTTGACCTTCTGATCCTAAGTCCACCAATGGATGTACTCGGGGTTGGCAACGGTGGTCGGAGCATCACCGGTGCCCTGAGTTACGGTTTTAGCCGGGGCTGCAGTGGTGCCGTCAAGGTGGCCGTGATAACTAGAACCGGCCAGGATGGGGATAGCAATGCCCTCCCAGAGCATGAAGTTCCCCCGTCCAAGCCGCACGAGGATCACGGTCATGGAGGCGGGGGCCGATATCGACGCTCCCGGGGCGGAGACGATCGGACCGATCGGGGCGGAGGCGACGATGGCGGAGGACGTCATTGTCGAAGATGCGGCGGCGGCGGTTGAGAGGAGAGCGACGGCGGCGGTGGCTGCGGACGCGGCAGCATCGGTCGAGAGGAGAGTGACGGCGGCGGCGGCTGTATGGGGAGGAGCGGGTTAGGATCTGATACCAAGTTGAAATTTACGGTTCCGTGGGGTCACAGCCTCCGCACGTGTGTATATATATTAGATGATCAGATACAATTACAACCGTACATGAGTACGAATACAACTCTACAATACAACCTAGACCGTATATTTAAAACCGGAGGCATCAAGACTATAAGTACCAAAGGTATCATAACTTTTGCTACCGATTTAAACAACTTGCATGCAGATTAGATATTTTGTGTTTTTTGTGCGGTTTTTTTAACGAGATTTCATGCAGTTATAGATACTCAGTAGTACCATCAGCATGGTGAAGTTTGGAGTCAAAACTCAAAACTGACAAGTTTTACATCCTCTCCTTGGACAAAAAATCTTAAATTGCAAGTTTGATTTTTTTATTGCTTCAGGCTACTTCAAGAGCACACGCAACACAATCCACGGTGACACCTGATGGATAGCTCAAGACCGGTGATCTCTGCTATATAGAGGGGGATGGGTCGTTTGAAAGAGTTGTCAGGTAATGATCACTGCATGGTACATACCGATATGTTTCCTGAAAGCCCAGACTTGAAACAATGGTTTGAGAACGGCATCTATAGTAGGATATGCCTTCAATTTGCATTTTTTATGTCTTAGTCTGTATTTGTAGAGGTATTGTAATCTTCAGGAAAAAAAAAACTACTAATATTCTTCAGTTTTTTTCTGCTTAAAATTGTTGAGAGCAATCTAGGAGATGTCAATTATTCTGGCTGGAGTAATATAATTGTGATATTTATCTAGGATGACAGATTATAAAGAGAAAATTATAATTGGGAAATATTTCATGGTCTCCTCCTTCCAGGGCACACCATATCTTCATTTTCATGCCTTTTTCTCATCATTGCAACACTCCAAGCCTACATGGTGATTGATGAATGATCTTAAGATGCCTAGAGCTACTTCAGGGAAAGAAGTAATTAATTGAGAGACGACAAGAGTATGTGGTATGTACTATTTATATTGATTTAATTTGACTTGTTACAATATAAGCTTCTTTAAACTATGACTTATGGAGAAGGGGAATTGCAAAGTAAGAGGAAAACGGTAAGATGTACGGAATTCACGGACCGCCCCCCTCGGGCGATTCCCCGTCGCCCGCCCCCTCCCCGCCGCCGGCGCCCTCCTCCCGGATCCCCTCTGCCACCTCGAGCATCCTTGGCGCCGCCCCTTCCCGCGCCCCCCCCCCCCCGTCCGCCTTCCACTGCCGCCCCCCCACCAAGATACCGCCTCTCCCTCGACTGGCCCCGACCTGGTGGCCGCGACTGCCGTCGTTCTCGCTGGGGATCATGGCTCCGTCGTTGTCGGCCGCGTCCCCAACTCCGCCCCTCCTTCTTCGACTGCAGCCCCCTCCCAAGCTGCGGGCGCCGTGGCCAAGCAGAAATCCCGCCGGCGGCCCCGTTCCGCCGGCATGCCGCGCTCAAACCAAGGTACGGCGTTCTTCCTCTCGGTTATTCGCCAATTCTGCACCACGGTTGCTTTCGCCCCACCCCTAAACAATTTTCTTCGCTCGGGACGTTTCTGGATCACTCCGGAGAGCCCTGGTTGTGGTTGTAATGGTTTTCTTGTCAAAAATGCTCTGAATTTTAACTTCACCGCCCCGCCGGACTCCTTCTCGGTCTGCCAAATCTCGCCGCTTCTTTTTACCGCTCTCGCCGCTTCATCGGAGGTCGCGGCGCTCATGGTGGCGCACGGGCCTTTCCGGCTGGGTAAATCCACCTTCCTCCTGCACGCCTCGCGGGAGGATGCCGTCGCCTCCATGGTTTCCGTCTGCGAGCCCGACCACCATGTCAACGTTGACCGCCAAGCTGGCTGCACAGCTGAGCCCACGCCTCCGCCCAGATTGGGCCCACCTCCCCTCGCCCCCGCGGCCCCAACACGTGGCCGACCCACCAACCCATCCCCCTCTCCCGACCCCGGGACCTCTGGTCAGCGGGCGGAGTGCCCCACCCACTCGGTCGATCTGGTTGCCACGGACCCCCATCCCCTATCCACACCCCTACCCACCTCCTGGTCTCTCCCGCGCCGCCCGCGCGTCCCTTCTCCCCCGACAGCCAAGACCTCGCCCCTGCCTCTAACACCGCCGCTCCCGTCCGCCCCATCCGCCGAGCTAAAGCCTACCATGACCCCCGCCGCCCGGTGAACGGCGCCCCAGCACCACCCTCCCCCTTTTTAGACGCCCTCCTCTCCCCTCCTCCTCCACACCCCATCCGGCACCGCTCTACCATCTTCCTCCACGACCGCAAACGGCGACGGTGCTACCGGTGCCTCTGCGCCTTCCACCCCGTCGGAGCTTGCAGAGATCCTGTGCGTTGCTTCTGCGGCCGATTCGGCCACCGGAGCCCAGGATGTAAGTTACCCCCCCCCTGCGCTTTTTCCCTTCGCAAGCCTCTTCCTTGGCTCCGGTATCTAATTCTGCTCCCGCCTCCCCCAGGATTTCCGCTGCTCTCCGTGCGGGCCGGTCCCGGTCCACCTCCCCGCCCCCCTCCGCCCCCGCGGCGGCTCGCCGCGGCCCGTCCCTGTTCAGGCCGGCCACTCCCTACCCCCGCGGCCCGCCTCCATCGGCGACCACGCCCGACTCCGTCCCCGCTGGCCTGGCTGCACGCCCGCAGACGGCGGAGTGTTTCATGCCGCTCACCATCGACCACGCAGGCAGCAGACGTTTTGCCTTCGCCCTCATCGAGCCCCCCTCCGCGTGCCCTGGGTTCGTCCTCCGCCGCTCCTTCGAGCTCGTCGGTGGGAACCCCACGGTCGGGCTGGCGACGTCCCACTACGGAGCCATGATGGTGGTCTTCGAGTCGGAGGCAGCCCGGGAGGAGGCCTTCCCCCTTTTCCCTCTTCGGTATCTCGGCTTGCGCATCTCCCTGGAACGCCCGGAATCGGCGGAGAATCGCGTAGGTTGGAGGTACTCGACATTCGCTCAGATTTCTGCTTTTGGTTTTCCCCTTGAACACTGGAATGAAGGTGGCATCCGCGCTGCCTTTCGATCGATCGGCAGCGTTTGTTGCATTGACCCTCTGTGTTTAAACGATCTCGACTTTTCTGCCGTTCGCCTTGTTCTTCACCTGGAGAATGTTTCTGTCGTCCCCTTCACCTTGGTTCTTCGCGATTTCGAGGGTCGTTCCGCTTCTCTTGTTCGGTTGGAAGTTGTCCGTTCGTGGGACTCATCCCCTCTCGGATTCAGCCACGACGGATATTATGCGGGAGGTGGTGGCGACACGCCGCGCCGCGGTGGTGGGACGCCTTCTCCCCCGGCCCCGGGAGGCCTTGACGACATCGACGACGGGTCCGTCCGCGGGAACGGCGTCATCGACCTCACTGCCGACTAGGAGGGAGACGCGGTCGTCGACATCTCCTCTGGTGACTGCGCTGCCGACTCGGGCAGCCCTCCGGCTGCAGGTCAGTCAGCCCTGGACCTTTGGTCCCGTGTGGTGGCCCGCCGTACGGCCAATTTGGCCCTCTCCGACGACCTCTCGCCGGGGAGCGTCCCCGCGGCCACTTCCACCATGCTCTGGGACCGGGTCCTCTCCCGCCGTCTCGCTGCGCAATTCCCGGAAACGGGGATCAACGCTGACCAGGTAACTGTTCCTCCCCCCCGTGCGTTCTTCGTGAGGCCCACCCCTCTTCTGACAACTCCATCCCCCTCCTGTAGTGGTACGATACCCTTGCGGTTCCCAGCCCTGACCTGGCTCCTGGTGTTGACGCGCTCGCCCCCTCGCCTACGGGCGCTACCTCACTTCTGCCCATGGCTCCACCGGCCTTTGTGGATGGCGTCGAGACCCATGAGGAGGCCGTGCGCAAGCAACGGGTTTGCAGTAAGCGGGAGGCCGATTCCGCCTTCAAGGCAAGTCAGAGCGCCTGCGTTGCGTCCAAGGAGCCGGCGCTCTTCATGGACATGCTCACCAGGGCCAAGACTGCCAAGGCCTCCAGGTTCAACGCTTCCAGGGGATCCCCACGCCTGCGCGCTGCTGTGGCGGCCCTCCACCTCGACGATGGCGTCCCCGACCCCATCTGCTTGGAGCTGCTGCAGGACCTCGGCGCCCCGTGCGGCGTCGATCCTGAAGCGATGGCTTCTCCTGGGACGGTGCCGTCCCTCGCCATATGATCGCCTCCTCCTCGTGCCGGGCCGTCGTCCATGCGCCTTCTCTGGCTGCTGGGATTCGCGATTGGTCTGAGAGCCGCTGCGGCGGCAGTAGTTGTCCACCTCCTTTAGGACCCCTTCCGTGTGCCTCAGTGGCTGGGTCCTTCGTCTTTTTTTGCTACAGGAGGTCGGGTGTCCCGTGTCTTGGCGCTAGGCCACGCGGTTTGTCTGTTACTTGCTCTCCCTTTGTTGGTGCTTACGGATGTTTAAGATGCAAGTAAAAAACCTTTTATTCGAATCTTGGAACATTAGGGGCCTCAATGATGTCGACAAATGTACTATCGTCTTCGCGTATCTTACTGCAACCCTCCCCCATGTCCTTGCGCTACAGGAAACTAAACTCGATCATCTCTCCACTGCCAAGGCAGCGACTTTTCTGCCCCCCTCCATCCGCTCCTTCAAAACTTTAGATGCTATCGGCTCGTCGGGAGGAATTGTCACCGCGTGGAACGACTCGATCTTCTCCTACCTTTCCTCTCACGCTACTAGCCATATTCTCTCCGTTAACCTCAGTATCTCCGCGGATAACTCCCTCTTCCGCCTAACCAACGTTTACGCCCCGTGCGTACACACCGAAAAGGAACGTTTCCTTCTCGAGCTTCGCTCGCACGAACCCTCCGACAACGTCCCATGGATCGTTTGCGGGGACTTCAACCTTTGCTCTCCGCCGCGGACCGTAACAACGACAATCTAGGGTGTGTTCGTTTTTTGGATGGAGTGGAATGGAATGGAATGGTTCCATTCCATTGCATTCCATCGTAATAGAACCATTCCATCACAGCGTTCGGTTGATTTGGGAATGGTGGAATGGAACAAAATCAAATTAACCTTAAACGTTCGATTACTCAGATCCTAAATTAATGCCTAATTAGACTCTAATTTGGAAACAGTGGAATGGAATGCACATGCCATGGCCACCACCGCGCATGGCCTGGCCGCCGGCCTGCCGGCCGTCCCGCACCTGCCCGAGGCCCCGTGGCAACGCCTGGCCTGACCGTCGATGTGCCTCGCCGTGGCTAGCGCCGGCCTGCCGGCTGTCCCGCACCTGGCCGAGGTCCCGTGCCCACGCCTGGCCTGGCCGTCGTTGTGCCTCGCCGTGGCTAGCTCGCGCTGGCTGCGTGCCTGCCTGTTGGCCTCTACCGTGCCTGGCCGGGCCGCCCCCGCGCGTGGCCGCGCCTGGCCGCCGCGCGTGTGGCCGCCCTCGCACCTCGGGCCGCCGCGCGTGGCCACCCCCGCTCCTGGCTTGGCCGCCGTTGCCACGCCTAGTCTGGCCGTCGTTGTGCCTCGCCGTGGCTGGTTCGCGCTGGCTGCGTGCCGGCCCGTTGGCCGCTGCCGTGCCTGGCCGGGCCGCCGCCGCGCGTGGCCGTCCCCGCTCCTGGCTTGGCCGCGCCCGGCCGCCACCGCGTGTGGCCGCCCCCGCACCTCGGGCCGGTGCCTCTCGAGCCGGCTGGCCGTGCCATCGCCGCACCTCAGGCCGGCGTGCCGCCGCCGCATCTGGCCACGGTGGCTTGCGCTGGGAAAGAGAGAAAGGAGCAGATTTTTATTTGAGGAAGAGAGAGGCAGTTAGCGAGATGATTTCCTGGTTAGGCAGCCGTTCCACTCGGTCCGGCCGATTTGGCCGGACGAGTGCGTTCCGAATATAGGGGGAATATTCCCTTTCCAGGAACTACCCCATTCCATTCCATTCCGTAACCGAACACGAGAACGGGCTTCAGGTGTGGAACCGTTCCATTCCATTCCACCTCATCCCATAACCGAACACACCCCTAAACAACCTTGAGGCCGACCTCTTTAACGAATGTATCCACGAGCTCGCCCTTATCGATCTTCCTCTCCGTGACCGCCAATACACCTGGTCTAACCGCCGCCCTTCCCCCACGCTTGTTCGGCTCGATAGGTTCTTCTTCAACAATGCAGCGAATGCCATGTTCCCATCCTGTTCTCTCGCATCCGTCCCTAGAGACACCTCCGACCACGTCCCCCTCCTGGCCACGGTCTCCTCACTACTAGGAAAATGGCTATAGGAGTGATGATACCCGTGACGCACATCACATTTGGCGCGTCACGCCTATTACCCGCGGCGCACCACGTTTCTGCGCGTCGCGCCTAAAGGCATAGCCGCGGCGCACCAAATGGAAGGCACGTCGCGCCTATGTGTGGGGCCGGGGTGGCGAGCCTCCGAGGCATACCCGCGACGCACCAACCCAGCGGTGCGTCACGGCTATGTTGGGTAGCCGCGGCGCACATTCCAGTGGTGCGCCACGGGTATCTTTTCCACGGGTGGCATCTATAGTAATGCGTGGCGCACGATTGTGATGTCCGTCGTGGCTATCTAATGCGCGGTGCACTTTCGAGCCGTGCGTCACGGCTATAGCTGATATAGATCGAGCTAGGGCGCCCGGCCGTTCCTTCTTCTTCCCTCTTTCTCTCCATCGCCGCAACCGTCCCCTCGTTGCCCTAGCCACCGCACGCACGCCTGCGCTGCCCAGCGCCCAGCGCCCTAGCCCTACTCATCCACCGCCCCTCACATCTGCCCGAGGGGGAGGAGTACAGGAGGAGGGGAGCCGCCCGGGCCGTCTTCGTCGACACCATCGCCCGCGCCGTTGCAGCGAGAGAGGAGGAGGGAGCCTCCTGCGCCGTCTTCCTCGACACCATCCAGGACCAAGGCCCCGGCGTGAACAACTACACCGTGCCCCAGGTAAGGCCCCCCCTCGCCCCCTCCTCCCCTCCCTAAATTTTGCTTGCAGTTTAATCAAATGGATCCATCGTTGCACCAACACCTATATGAGACTAAGTGCGCTTCAACTATAGAACATCAATTTGCAGGCAATAATCCAATCTTTCACAGCTCAGCACTAGTCATTGTTTTTGGGCAGACATACATAACTAGAACAAATAGAAGTATCTTCATTTCTTAGCAGAGAGAAGGGGAGAGAGAGAGATAGACAGACAGACATGCTAAACCAATAGGTACTCGGAAATTTCTTGTGAAATCTTTGAAGATTTAAAGTTGCAACGCTGATTCGTGTTTGCTGGAGAAGTACTTTTGTACCTAGCGCGTGTATGGGGTGATAGATTTCCTCTTTTTTATTAAAAAAAACCCTGTATTAGCTAGTATATCAGTGTATGCTCATTTTAACATATCGAGGTTCAGGCCTCTCTTCATTGCAAATTTAAGAAGAGGTGTAAGTTGATCTACAGGCTAAATAATTCACGACGATACAGTCTACAGAATGCATTGCGCGGCTTGTTGGTTCAGTTCAACCACTACTCATGCCTAGTCCATCCGGGAAGATTTCACGAACACGGTGGTTGGTAGAGGCTTCGAGTGCGTGGCTGGGGACCGGACCAGCCAAGCACGACCCATCACCGGGAAATCCATCCCACTACCCTGCCGGTCCCAGAACGTAAACACAGCCCACGCGCCGGTGTTGCAAGTTGCAATGACTGGCGGCCGAGTGCTAACAACAATTAGGTTCAGATGAACCCAATGGAATTTCTAGAACATTCATTTGTCTAGTCTATGTCACTGCCTATCGGTGAAAGTTTACACCATACCAAATATGTGGCTAGTACATTTAGCTGTTGCCTCAAATTCTTTACCCAAAGGATGATGAGTGGCCTTTATGACCATCCAGATCACTAACACTAAGACAGTAAAAGATATAGCAGTATTTCTGAGAGCCATCATGTGATTTATTCTTTTGGTTCACTGTTTTTAGATATGACCGAAAGTTGTGTTCTTACAGTAGTTCATGTGAAACAAGACACTAGCTAGTAGGTTCAGTATACTGAACTTGCTCTGCCTTGTATCTGCACCTGAAACAAGACACTAGCAGATAACATTCCCAAAAATGTAATGCATTATGCTCTGCCTTGTATCTGCACCTGAAACCATATGCCTTGTATCTGCCTTGTATCTCAGATTTCTTATTTGCTAGTGCATATGGTTGGTATCTACTGTGATATATTGCTGCTACAAGTAATGTAATCATATAGGTACTCTAGCTGCTGTTGCACTGCTGTTGCTGCTCCTAGCTGCTGTTGCTGCCTATCACAGGGAGTTGTTGCTGATTTTTGAAGGCGTTCTGCTGCTGTTTTCTTGTGTTGGTACCACTTTTGGTGTTGGTACCACATTTGGTAATCTGTCCGGCCATCGAGCCGTTTAAAACTTTGCAGGGAATTCAAATGAGTTGCCCATTTTCGCCGAAATGTTGATTAATTTCCGTTTCGGCGAGATTCGGGCACTCTAGTGTTAGAGAATTAGCAAAGGTCATGCCGAAGTTTTCCCGTGAATTTAGGACTTAGCCATTTTCCCGTGATAGGAGCGATGTCGGATGTTATCTGTCACATTTAATTTTCAATAATGCGTATTTCCATGACAAATCAATGGTCTATGTCCCCAAGTGTGGCTTTGTTTTTGGATATTCCATTAAAGTAGATAGCCTTTCTGCATTTGTTTTGTGATAGGTAGGTTCTGCCATTTGTCTTTGTTTTGTGATAGCTATGCTCCTCTAACCTCTATGTGTACTTTCTTAATTTAATAGAACATGGCTTGCGAAGTATGTCGGTCTCGATGTGCCGAAGGACGATTCACTGGGGCTTCTTTTATGCTTCAACTCCACGACGGTGACGTTGATTCGTTGGTAATTAACAATTCTTTTTATGTTAACTTGTTCTTTCGTTTTACTATCTAGCTTGAGACTTGTGTTTATTAACAAAATATTCTTTATATTTCTTTTTTAGATTCTACCATGCAATATTCGCGAAGAATTCAACGAGTTAGTTGGCAGTAACGTGGATTTCAATGTTCACGGGACCACCTACATTCTTCGAGTGAAAAAAGAAAGAACGAAGACCTACTTCTGCGGGCAAGCATTGCAGGCTCTCATCGCCACGTACAATTTAAGCGGAGGTGATTACATTCACTTCTCTATGGAAGGACCGCAACCTCGCATCAAAATTGTGTATATGGGCGGGATTGCGAGCGAGGATGGCGGGAGTGAGGAGGAAACTAAGAACACCGAGGATATGGACACTGAGGATGATATGGACGAGGAGGACCCATGGAAACATGTGGTGGTTGCTCAAAGAGCGAATCTTAGCAAGTTTGAGAAGGACCGTGTCCTTCAGAAACTTGCCCAGATAGATAGCTACATCGGGTCCCCTTTCGTGCATCGCATCACCAACACTAACATCTCCAATGGACATGTCATGGTATGTTTCTTAACACTTTCTTATTCGTATAGTTGCTTATGTTCTTAACACTTTCTTATCCGGTATTTGACATTGTGCTTTTATTCTTTCTTGGAATTGTGTGTTGTAGAAAATACCTTTGGCGGTAGCGGACAGTGCTGGCATGGAGCATATGGGTACCATTGGAGTACGCCATGGAGAATCAGGACCTATCACCGTAGTTCCGATCACCAGGGATAACGCTGATGGTCGGGTCATCCTCAACTCTCAAGCATGGAGGCAGTTCCATTCCGCAAGAGGTGGTATGGAGGTTGGCCGAGCTATTCTGATCACCATGAGGGATAGTGACATCGCCAACTTGGACATGATGATGGTCATCGACTACATCCGCCCGCTAGATAGATTATGTGGTGATGATCGAAAATATGTAATATGGTTGTTTTCGAGACTAACTCCTGGATTTATTAGTAGTATATATGTTTGTTTTCTAGACTATGTAATATTTCTGCTATGAAAATTTATTCTATCAATTGCATACCTGTGTTTGAGCTATTGATATTCTTCTGTATTTTGTGTACTGACATTCTTCTGTATTTGAGCTGTATATACCTATATAAATACGGTACTGCCTTTTTTAAAAAATACAGCATAGAATAGCCGTGACGCACCTAAATTACTAGCCGTGGCGCACCTTCGGAGTTAGGCTTGACGCGCCACGCAATAGCCGCGGCGCACCGTGCCCGTGCGTCACGGGTATAAATAGGCGCGGCGCACCTGCTAGGTGCGTCACGGCTAAACCCATAGGCGCGGCGTGATAGCCGTGACGAGCCCTGGTGCGTCACGGATAAGAAAAATGGTGCGTCACGGGTAAGCTTTTCCCTAGTAGTGCCTCTGCGATCCCCCGCTCCTCTATCTTCCGGTACAACAGATCCTGGGGCGTTCATCGGTCCTTCAGGCTTGCCATCTCCCACACTTGGCCGTCGACGTTTAGGGCTGACGCTACTGCTCGTGTTGTCGCCCGCCTTCGCCGCTGCCGCGCGCGCTGCAAGACTTGGTCTCGCCGTTGCCCCCCTTCCCCCAACGGGAAACGGACGCCAGGATTGTCATCAACCTCCTCGACCTCATCGAAGAATCACGCCCCCTCTTCCCCCTCGAGTCCCGACTCCGATCGCTCACAACCGAGGCCTTGCACCTCTCTATCCGCGAGCGATGGATTTACTAGAGATCGCGGGCGAAGGTTCGTTTTGCCCTTGAGGGTGACGAGAACACGAGCTATTTCCATGCCCTGGCGACTTGCCGTAAGCGGCGCAACACAATTCCGGTCCTTGTCCGCGACGGCCTCTCTTACACCAATCATGCATCGAAAGCCCGGGTGCTTCACGATTTCTTCAAAAACCTCCTCGGGTCGCAGGCGACCTGCACATGGAACTTCAACCTTGCGGACCTCTACCCCGCTCACTCTGCTCTCCCGCCCTCCCTCACGGACCACTTCCTCCCTGCCGAAATCCTCCAATCCCTCTCTCGTATGAACAAGGACTCCAGCCCGGGCCCCGACGGCTTCGGACCATGCTTCTTCTCTACCTTCTGGGATGTGGTTAAACCTGATGTCGTGGAGGCTTTCTCCGACTTCCACTCGGAACGCATGGACCTTACACGGATCAATAGGGCCTACCTCGTTCTTCTGCCTAAACTTGATGCCGCCCGCTCTCCTTCTGACTTTCGGCCCATCTCCCTCCAAAATTGTATTGCCAAGCTCATCACGAAATGCCTTACAACCCGCCTGCAGTCCTCCATCCGCCCCCTCGTCGATCCGGATCAAACCGGGTTCCTCTCGGGGCGTCGAATCTCGGAGAACATTGTCTACGCAGCGGATATCGTCCGGTGTTGCCACCTCCGCAAAGCCCCCAGCATTGTTTTTAAAATTGACTTTCGCAAGGCATTCGACTCAGTCAACTGGAATATCCTTGACTCAATTCTCCGCGCTTGGGGGTTCAACGAGCTGTGGTGTCGATGGATCCAAAGTATTCTCCGCTCTGGCCACACATCCATCCTCCTAAATGGGGTACCCGGGCCCTGGATCCGGTGTCGCAACGGCCTCCGGCAGGGGGACGCTCTCTCCCCTTACCTCTTCATCATCGTCGCCGACGTCCTACAAAGGCTCATCCGTGCTGCCTTCTCCCCCAACTCCATTAGGCATCCCATCGATCAAACTATGCCGTGTCCCGTTCTCCAGTACGCTGACGACACCCTCATCGTCTGCCACGCGGACATCCCATCGGCCCTCGCCCTCAAACAAACTCTAGATGACTTTGCCGCCGCCACTGGCCTGACTATAAACTTCCATAAATCCTGCTTCGTCCCCATGAACGTTTCGTCGCCTGTCGCCCAAGCTATTGCTTCCATTCTTGGGTGTAGCATCTCCACCTTCCCTCAACCGTACCTTGGCCTTCCCCTGTCCCCTTACAAGCTTCCCGCATCCGCTTTCTCATCTCTAATCTCGTCCTTCGACCGAAGGTTGTCCGGCTGGAGTGCAATGCTCCTCTCCTCGGGGGGGCGTTTGGTTTTATGTAATGCTGTTTTAAACAATCTTGCTACTTATTTTATGTGCTCTTTTCCCTTCCCCCGTGGTGTGATTGAGGCGATTGACAAGAGGCGCCGTGCTTTCTTTTGGACGGGCAAGGATTCTTGCTCTGGGGCTCGCTGTCTAATGTCTTGGGACAAGGTTTGCAGGTCTAAGCAGGTGGGTGGCTTCGGGATGCGCGACCTTCAGCGACAGAATATGGTCCTCCTCATGAACTTCGTGCACAAGATCCACACCAGGGAGGAGTTGCCTTGGAAGAGCTGGTTCCTCCACCACTACAACCGCGATCTTGGGGACATCTCCTCGTCACCTTCCTTCGTGGAAAAGATCCTTCACCTCGGCCTTCACACTTACCGCTCGATCTCCTCCTGTACCGTGCAGGATGGAGCCCACACTTCCTTCTGGCGCGACCGTTGGCACGCCGAGGGGCCTCTCTACACCCGCTTTCCGGCCATCTTCTCGCATTGCCTGCGCCCAAACCTCACTGTGGCTGCCGCATGCACTGGCCAACTCTCCTTCCGCCCTCGCCTTTCTTCCGCGGCGGCCGCAAAGCTTCCACTCATCCTCCGTATTGTTTCCGCCACCGCCCTGACACCCGGAGACGACCGCCGCTGCCTCGCGTGGGGGCCTACATGCACCTTCAGTTCGCGTGCCGCCTACGCGGCTACCGAGCCGGTTGGCACGCTGGACTCCTCCGCCCTGTTCTGTTGGTCTTCTTTGCTCCCCTCTAAAATCAAAGTCTTCTGCCTCCTTGCGGACTCCGACAGATTGAGCTCTCGGTCCAACCTCCACTTTAAAGGTTGTGCCCCCACCCCGTTCTGTGTCTCCTGTGGTGCCACCAAGACTTGTCGTCACCTCCTTTTCGACTGCGCTGTTGCGGCCGAGGTGTGGCGCCATGTTGGCTGCTTCACGCCCCCCTGCGCCTCGATCTGGGATATCCCCCCTCCGTTCGGTGACCGTGACAAGGCCTGGCAGGTCTGTGCTGCGGCTGTCCTGTGGCAGGTCTGGAAGTCTCGTAATGACTGCGTCTTCAACGGCAACACCCCGTCGGTACCCCGGATTCTCCAGCAGGCGAGCGATGACATCTCACTTTGGAGCCACCGTGTGCCCGCCCCCCTTCGTACGCGCCTGGAGGCCCTCCGTACACACATTTTGCATGAGTGATGTAAAACGCTCCACCTTCCCCCCTCCCCCCACCTCTCTCTCCCTACCTCATTCTCTTTGTAATCTTGTTGTAACATGCTTCCCCCTACCCCCTGGCTCTGTTATGACAAACTTGGCTACCCTTCGAGCATAATAAAAATCGGTGGGGATTCCCCCCCCCCCCCCCGCGCTATTCTCGAAAAAATACTATGAGTTATTATTCTTTCAATTTAATTTAATTTGAATTTTGCAAACATTTATTTAATGATTCATCAGGAGTGATAAACGTTTGTGAATTTTCTTTATGGTGTCCAAGTGTTTTTTTTGAAATAACTCGAATGTCTCTCTTTACTGCAGGTACTCCTGATTGCTGGGTGGGTAGGCTATTTTTTTGTAATTTTGTAATATCACGAGGGTCGTCAAGAAACCAAATTTGATTTGATTTATCGAATTTGACGCTCACACACTTCTTATTACGTGCATGTGCACGTGCTCAATTACTAGTCCGTCTAAGGAGACGAATGAAACGGTCAGCCACATCCTCCTTCCCCAAGCGACGAGGATGACACATGCCTGAGAAACCGACTCTCAACCGTGGACACAAATCCTCCATCCACCCACCCCGTGGGATATGGATGGCCGATCTACCGACTCTCATGACCGCCTCTCCAACAATCAAACGGCGCGGAATGTGGGCAACGAGCATATCACAATAGGCGAAGATTTTCTTGCAGCGCACCTTCAAAACATTTAATTGTTCAAAAACAGCCATGCATACGATACACTAACCGCACTAATTGACCACGCAAGGCAGACGGTGAAGCGAAGAGCGCCGTTCGTCTAGTATCAATTCAGCATGGATTGTGGGGAACGTGGGCGTGGTGGTGGAAGGCGGTACAAAATTATGTGGTGATGCGAAATCTTTACTCTCCATATGACAGATTCAAAAACCTTCAACGAGGGTGGTGAGCCGCATGTGATCTGAATCTACCGGGCCTCCACCGATACAGAGCTCGTCGAGAATACCTTGACGAGGTGGTCGCGTACTTTCCTAGCGGTGGCGTAGAAGGCCTGGTTAGGGGACGAACATAAGAGCGGCGAGAAGTGGGGGTTGTACTTGGCGTGGTACCAAGTGTTGCCCGTGATGACGGTGGGTTGTTCCTTCGCAGGCTTCACCTTCTCCGCCGTAGTCTCTCGCATGCACAGTGCGTGTGCGCAAATGAAATCAAGAAGAAATCGACTCTTGAATACGGCGTTCCAGGTTGAGCTGCAGAACCGTAGATCAACATATCAATTCAACATGGATTGTGGGGAACGAGGGCGTGGTGGTGCGAAATTACGTGTTGACGGGAAATCTGAAAGCCCCTGAATCGCACTCCCCATATGACAGATTCAAAAACCTTCAACGAGGGTGGTGAGCCGCCTGTGATCTGAATCTACTAGAAATTGGCATGGTTGCACAAACTGAAGGGTCATTTTAGCCATGACTCGATTTAAATCGTTCATCATCTAATACTACATTCAGTACGAGGTTCTGCATATAAATCGGTACGTTGCAACCGAAAAATTACACCAAAAACTGAGTAAACTAGGCGGCCACGGCGAGGTGGAGGCGGCGCCTCTGCCATCTTCAAACTCCTATTTCGCACACGTGTGCAGTTACCGTAACATTTTGGATTGCTTGCCAATCAAGATTTCTGGACAGCCGTAAACATTTAACTGAGGCTCTACCTTCTCTTCTTCCTCCGGCGAGGATGAAAACAAACCTTATTATCTCACCCACTATTCCGTAAGTACCAGGATTGAGCGGTGCATGCTACTTAATCTGTCATGCGTTGTTGACAGAGTGAAAACGTTGGAGGTTTTCAGCCGCCAAGCTTTTCCACTTAAACTGAATTTTCCGGTGGGAAGTATTTTGTCTTGTTACATGCAAGGAAATGCAACTAGTAGTACCGAAGGTATCAGGACAACCAATTGTTGTTTTTATAAGTATCGGACATTGAAATTTAGGGTTCCGTCGGGTCACAGCCTCCGCACGTGTGTATATATATTAGATGATCAGATACAACTAAAACCGTACATGAGTACAAATACAAATTTACAATACAACCTAGACCGTATATTTAACATGCCCCCTAAATATAAACTCTGCACAAGATTCAGATTGATTTTGAACCGGTCTAGCATCTGTCGAGTGGCGGGTTTAGTGAACACATCCGCCAACTGATCATCTGTTGAAATAAACCTGACCTCCAGTGCGCCTGCAGCAACTCGTTCTCTCACAAAGTGGAAATCGATCTCAATGTGCTTGGTACAAGCGTAAAACACTGGATTAGTAGTCAGATAGGTAGCCCCTAAATTAACACACCAGAAAATAGGTGCACGCTTCCGTGAGACGCCGAGTTCCCATAGAACCGACTCAACCCACATGGCCTCGGCAACGCCATTCGCCAATGCCTTGTACTCAGCCTCGGTGCTAGATCTCGAGACGGTTGGCTGCTTCTTCGAACTCCAAGAGACAAGGTTTGGCCCAAAAAACATAGCAAAACCACCAATGGATCGTCTGTCATGAACACATCCTGCCCAATCTGCATCTGTGAATATTCTAACACCGGTGGAGTTGGACTTGCGTATTTGGAGTCCTGTATCCAGCGTACCTTTGACATATCTCAGAATACGCTTAACAACTTCCCAATGAACCTCAGTCGGCTACGAGAGAAACTGGCACACCTTGTTCACAGCAAAGGAAATGTCTGGGCGAGTGAGCGTCAAATACTGAAGTGCTCCAACCACACTGCGATACCGGAAAGAATCATCAGCACCAAGTAGAGCACCAGACTCATGAGACAGTGGCGGCGATGTGACAACTGACAAGGAGAGTTCCCCAGCGGGAGGCGACGCTGGTTGGCGCGAGGCACCGGGCTAGGCCGACCCAGCAGGCGGCGGGGAGGCAGGCGAGGCGGGCGACGGGTGGGCGACGTGGGCTCATCGGGAGACGACGTTACTCTCGTCCGAGATCGCGGCGCCAGGAGCCGTCGAGGGTGCCTGAGACGGAATTGAATAAATATCGCCTGGCACAGGCGGGTTAGCAGACAAATAGGACATATCATATTTGCGCACAGGTACATCCGGAACCGGTTCATCCATAGGAAAAGAAAGTGCATGCTCAAGAGCGGCAATATCAACAGAAACTCCGGGACCAGAGAAAGAAAAATGTTCTCATCAAAAATAACATCACGAGAAATATAAATCCTTCTCGAGGTACGATCAAGGCACTTGTAGGCTTTGTGCATAGGACTATAAGCGAGGAAGAGACACATCTTAGAGCGGAACTCAAGCTTGCGAGCATTGTATTTGCGAAGACTAGGCCAATAAGCGCACCCAAACATCCGAAGAGAGAAATAAGAGGGTTGAACTCGGAAAAGGCGAAACAAAGGTGTCTCCTGGTTGAGAACCGGCGTAGGCATGCGATTAATGAGATAACAGGCTGTGAGGAACGCCTCGTCCCAAAACCGAAGAGGGAGGGAGGAGTGCGCAAGGAGAGCAAGACCGGTCTCCACCAAATGACGGTGTTTACGCTTAGCAATACCGTTCTGCTGAGAGGTATACGGCAAGATACACTGTGAGAGATGTCCGTACGCTGATAGTAGCGGTGAAGTTTTTGATACTCGCCACCCCAGTCAGACTGAACCGCCTTAACCTTATGGTTCAAAAGACGCTCCACATGAGCTTGAAAGGCATAAAAAACCTGCTCGACATTAGACTTATGTTTAAGCAAATAAATCCAGCAAAAACGTGTGTAGTCATCAATAAAACAAACATAGTACTTGTACCCTCCCGAATAAGCAATAGCGGGACCCCAAACATCTGAATGAATTAATTTGAGATGCACAGTAGAAACACGAGTTGACATAGAATAAGATAGTTGATGACTCTTAGAACGCTGACAAGCATCACACACTAATGGTGGTTCTGTGGAACTAGTTCAAGAAAGCTTATGACTCTTAACAAGAGATTTGACTATATTATTTGTTGGATGACCTAGACGCTGATGCCACTGCGAGGACGACACCTTGACACTAGTGGAGGCATGACGGGTGGATGATGATGATGCACAATAGTATGGAACAGGATAAAGCCCTCCATGGCTTCTACCGTGAAGAAGTGTGCGCCGGGTTGCCTTGCCCTTTACAAAGAAAGCATGGCAGTGAAATTCAACAAACACGTCATTGTCGCAAAAAAGGCGATAAACAGAAAGAAGGTGTTTGTTAATGTGAGGGACATGCAAGACATTTTTAAGATGAAGAGATGAACCGGGTAAACGCGAATGACCAATGTGCGAAATAGATGAACCTGTACCATTTTCCACCTGGCCGTTCCCTCCATAGCGCTCGTGAACCTAAAGGCGCTCAAGCTCGCTGGTAAAGTGATCCGTAGCACCGGAGTCCATCACCCAGGGCTGGTTGTCGGAGGATCCGGTGGGGGCCACGTTGCCATCGCGGTTGTTGAAGTCATGGTCGAAGCGGCGTAGACAGGCGTAGGCCTCAATGCCTCATGACCCTAGGCTTTTCATATCTGGCACTTAGGGGCGCTGACGGCCATTGCCGCCACTGTTACGGCCACCACCGTTACCGCCGGTGTTACCGGCGTTGCCTCCATTTCCGCCGTGGCGTCCACTGCCATCATTGCGGCCATCGTAGCCGCTGCCTCCCTGGTTGGCGCCGTTGCCGCCTTGGCGGTTGGGGGCGGGTTGGCCATTGCCAGCACCATGCCGCCTCCCACCGGAGGGAGCTGAGAAGATCCCCTGGGACGGCGCACGACCGCCATTGCCGAAGTGGCGGGACGCGGCGTTCGCGGAGGACATCCAACCCTCCACCACGCTCTGCTGGACCTGCAAGGCCTCATAGGAGAGTACCAGCGAGTAGGTCATCTCGGCGTTGTTGACACCAAGAGAAGCGGCAATGGGGTTGAAAGCCGATCCGAGCCCTGTAAGGATGTGGTCGATGAGCTCGTCATCGGTGATGCGGGCGCCGACGGTCGCCATGACATCGGCAAGGCCCTTCATCTTATGCATATACTCAGTCACGGAGAGATCCCCCTTCTGCAGCGACTGGAGCTGCCGCCTGATGTGGCGGACGTTGGCGCGACTCTGCGCGCAGAACATGGCGGTGACAGCCGCCCAGACGGCCTGCCCGTATCGCAATCGACAAGCTGGCACGCGATGTCATCATCCATCGAGGAGAGAAGGATGCTCTTGACCTTCTGATCCTAAGTCCACCAATGGATGTACTCGGGGTTGGCAACGGTGGTCGGAGCATCACCGGTGCCCTGAGTTACGGTTTTAGCCGGGGCTGCAGTGGTGCCGTTGAGGTGGCCGCGATAACTAGAACCGGCCAGGATGGGGATAGAAATGCCCTCCCAGAGCATGAAGTTCCCCCGTCCAAGCCGCACGGGGATCGCGGTCATGGAGGCGGGGGCCGATATCGACGCTCCCGGGGCGGAGACGATCGGACCGATCGGGGCGGAGGCGACGATAGCGGAGGACGTCATTGTCGAAGATGCGGCGGCGGCGGCGGTTGAGAGGAGAGCGACGACGGCGGTGGCTGCGGACGCGGCAGCATCGGTCGAGAGGAGAGTGACGGCGGCGGCGGCGGCTGTATGGGGAGGAGCGGGTTAGGATCTGATACCAAGTTGAAATTTACGGTTCCGTGGGGTCACAGCCTCCGCACGTGTGTATATATATTAGATGATCAGATACAATTACAACCGTACATGAGTACGAATACAACTCTACAATACAACCTAGACCATATATTTAAAACCGGAGGCATCAAGACTATAAGTACCAAAGGTATCATAACTTTTGCTACCGATTTAAACAACTTGCATGCAGATTAGATGTTTTGTGTTTTTTGTGCGGTTTTTTTTAACGAGATTTCATGCAGTTATAGATACTCAGTAGTACCATCAGCATGGTGAAGTTTGGAGTCAAAACTCAAAACTGACAAGTTTTACATCCTCTCCTTGGACAAAAAATCTTAAATTGCAAGTTTGATTTTTTTTATTGCTTCAGGCTACTTCAAGAGCACACGCAACACAATCCACGGTGACACCTGATGGATGGCTCAAGACCGGTGATCTCTGCTATGTAGAGGGGGATGGGTGTCTCTTCGTGGTGGATCTTTTGAAAGAGTTGATCAAATACAAAGGCTGTCAGGTAATGATCACTGCATGGTACATACCGATATGTTTCCTGAAAGCCCAGACTTGAAACAATGGTTTGAGAACGGCATCTATAGTAGGATATGCCTTCAATTTGCATTTTTATGTCTTAGTCTGTATTTGTAGAGGTATTGTAATCTTCAGGGAAAAAAAACTACTAATATTCTTCAGTTTTTTTCTGCTTAAAATTGTTGAGAGCAATCTAGGAGATGTCAATTATTCTGGCTGGAGTAATATAATTGTGATATTTATCTAGGATGACAGATTATAAAGAGAAAATTATAATTGGGAAATATTTCATGGTCTCCTCCTTCCAGGGCACACCATATCTTCATTTTCATGCCTTTTTCTCATCATTGCAACACTCCAAGCCTACATGGTGATTGATGAATGATCTTAAGATGCCTAGAGCTACTTCAGGGAAAGAAGTAATTAATTGAGAGACGACAAGAGTATGTGGTATGTACTATTTATATTGATTTAATTTGACTTGTTACAGTATAAGCTTCTTTAAACTATGAGTTATTATTCTTTCAATTTAATTTAATTTGAATTTTGCAAACATTTATTTAATGATTCATAAGGAGTGATAAACGTTTGTGAATTTTCTTTATGGTGTCCAAGTGTTTTTTTTTGAAATAACTCGAATGTCTCTCTTTACTGCAGGTACTCCTGATTGCTGGGTGGGTAGGCTATTTTTTTTTGTAATTTTGTAATATCACGAGGGTCGCAAGAAACCAAATTTGATTTGATTTATCGAATTTGACGCTCACACACTTCTTATTACGTGCATATGCACGTGCTCAATTACTAGTCCGTCTAAGGAGACGAATGAAACGGTCAGCCACATCCTCCTTCCCCAAGCAACGAGGATGACACATGCCTGAGAAACCGACTCTCAACCGTGGACACAAATCCTCCATCCACCCACCCCGTGGGATATGGATGGCCGATCTACCGACTCTCATGACCGCCTCTCCAACAATCAAACGGCGCGGAATGTAGGCAACGAGCATATCACAATAGGCGAAGATTTTCTTGCAGCGCACCTTCAAAACATTTAATTGTTCAAAAAACAGCCATGCATACGATACACTAACCGCACTAATTGACCACGCAAGGCAGACGGTGAAGCGAAGAGCGCCATTCGTCTAGTATCAATTCAGCATGGATTGTGGGGAACGTGGGCGTGGTGGTGGAAGGCGGTACGAAATTATGTGGTGATGCGAAATCTTTACTCTCCATATGACAGATTCAAAAACCTTCAACGGGGGTGGTGAGCTCGTGGAGAATACCTTGACGAGGTGGTCGCGTACTTTCCTAGCGGTGGCGTAGAAGGCCTGGTTAGGGGACGAACATAAGAGCGGCGAGAAGTGGGGGTTGTACTTGGCGTGGTACCAAGTGTTGCCCGTGATGACGGTGGGTTGTTCCTTCGCAGGCTTCACCTTCTCCGCCGTAGTCTCTCGCATGCACAGTGCGTGTGCGCAAATGAAATCAAGAAGAAATCGACTCTTGAATACGGCGTTCCAGGTTGAGCTGCAGAACCGTAGATCAGCATATCAATTCAACATGGATTGTGGGGAATGAGGGCGTGGTGGTGCGAAATTACGTGTTGACGGGAAATCTGAAAGCCCCTGAATCGTACTCCCCATATGACAGATTCAAAAACCTTCAACGAGGGTGGTGAGCCGCTGTGATCTGAATCTACTAGTAATTGGCATGGTTGCACAAACTGAAGGGTCATTTTGGCCATGACTCGATTTAAATCGTTCATCATCTAATACTACATTCAGTACGAGGTTCTGCATATAAATCGGTACGTTGCAACCGAAAAATTACACCAAAAACTGAGTAAACTAGGCGGCCACGGCGAGGTGGAGGCGGCGCCTCTGCCATCTTCAAACTTCTATTTCGCACACGTGTGCAGTTACCGTAACATTTTGGATTGCTTGCCAATCAAGATTTCTGGACAGCCGTAAACATTTAACTGAGGCTCTACCTTCTCTTCTTCCTCCGGCGAGGATGCCAACCCAGCACCCCGGTGAAAAGGGGGCCCAGTTCCTCACACAGCTGATCGGTTATAAATCCCCCCTCCCCTCCGTCCACCGGCCAAACCAGGCAGTTCATACAGGAACCCACGCGCGAAACAAAACAGAAAGCGCGACCGAGCGAGGAGAGCGAGAGAGCGAGGAGGAAGAGATGGCGGAGGAGGAATGGAGGATAGAGCTCCGCCTGCATCTGT
Source organism: Alopecurus myosuroides (assembly GCA_028641055.1). Taxonomy (NCBI): domain Eukaryota; kingdom Viridiplantae; phylum Streptophyta; class Magnoliopsida; order Poales; family Poaceae; genus Alopecurus; species Alopecurus myosuroides. The sequence continues at coordinate 28,602 of JAPCYS010001947.1, forward strand.
ACATCCTCTGGGCGCGCGTCGGTCAGTTCACCGGGGCGCTCCAGGGCAGCCGCTCCGGTCTCGAGAGGCTCCGGTTGATGGGGAGCGAGAGGCCGAGCACCACGAGTTCGATCTCGCGCAGCGCCATCATCGTCGCCTACGACCACCTCACCGGCCGTCTCCGAGACCTCGACGCCATCCTAGCTTCCGTGAGGGAGGTCGAGCAGCTCGCGCTCACCATAGGAAGCGGTGATCCGGAGGTGCCGCTCGCTTCCGTCTGGGACTTCAAGGACCGAGACGATGGGGCCTTGAGCGCGCTCCTCGCTCTCCGGACCGCGAGGACGATCGCGGAGACCGCGAGGCCGTACGTCCATGGCGCACGCGGCGCCATGACATCGGCAGGGCTGCTGCTGACGACTCGGCCTCAACCGCCTCGCATCCGCGCTCTCGTCGAGAGCAAGCGCACGTCCTGCGTCGGCTCGATACAGGCGGCGATGGAGGGGACGGCTAACTGCCGTGGGACTCTCGACACCGCCATCAACTACATCGGGGTATTCGAGATCATGGTGGTGGCGGTACATGGGGGCCAGCATGGCGGAGAGGACGCCGCGGGTGGCGACGCGTGCGAGCACGGCGGAGAGGACGCTGCGGATGGCGGCGCAGGGGAGCACGGCGGAGACTAGCCTGATTCTCAGGAGGACTAGAAAGGGAGGAGAGCTCGTCCTCAATCACTCAATGGCGGTGGCGGACGCGGAGCTTAGCCTGTAAACTCTACACTGAACTTCTCAATGTCCGAGGATTTTTGTCTGCGCTAATTTGTTAGCGGTAATTAGGGAATTTTGATTGTATTGCGCTGGTTGAGAAACAGTTTGTACATGCATTTTAAAACGATTTTACAGTGCACTATTAGATCATGATTTCCAGCACAGTGGAACTCATATCCAATAGCGGGTCTAGACTTCACATGGCATTCTATTCCTCCGCGTGGTCGTTCGGGCGGCATTTTACTAGGCGTCAAATCAGATTCCATAGACGTGTTAGCAAGGTCGGATGGTGATTTTCATATAAAATTACACCTCCGCAACCGTCCTGACAATTTTGTCTGGAGTTTGGTAGCTGTGTATGGTGCTGCTCAAGAGGAATTTAAGGAGGCTTTTCTTCGTGAGCTGGTCAATCTGGCTAATAATAATCCACATCCAATGCTAATTGGTGGAGATTTTAATATGCTAAGGTTTCCACACGAGAAGAGCCGTGGACGGTTTGATGGTCATTGGCCTTTTTTATTCAATGCTGTAATTGATAGCTTGGATTTGAGAGAGGTCTACATGACGGGTCGACAGTTCACGTGGGCAAACAGTCTTCCAGAGCCTACGTATGAAAAACTAGACCGCGTGCTGATGAGTACCGATTGGGAAGATAAGTTCCCATTGGTCACGGTGCGTGCGCTAGAGCGTATTGAGGCTTTGTCAGACCATGCTCCCCTCCTACTCTCTACTGGAACAACGAAACCACTTTCACAGCCGCAGTTTAAGTTTGAACTGGGCTGGTTATTACGTGATGGTTTCGATGAGCTAGTTAAGAGAGTGTGGAGCAAACCGGTCGTTGGTGATAGCCCAATTCGGAGATGGAATAATAAAATGCGCAATCTGCGTAAATATCTCCGGGGATGGGCTAGACATACGACTGGAATGCTCAAAAAAGAGAAAGAGCGGCTTTGTTCCATTATCGATGAGTTGGATCGGATCGCTGAGACACGGTTGTTATCTTTGCAAGAGGTTGAACTTAAAAGTCAATCAAATGCAGAAGTAGCAAAAATGTTGCGAGAAGAGGAGCTCAAATGGTATCAGCGGTCTAAGGCTCAATTCATTCTTGAAGGAGATTCGAATACGCGTTATTTCCATAATGTCGCCAATGGCAGACACAGGAAAAAACGAATTCATTCTCTCCATCAGGATGAAGGGCTGATCGAGGGACAAGAGTGTCTCAAGACTTATATCACAAAGTTCTATAAAGGTTTGTTTGGGGCTCCTGAAGTAAGTAATATTACTATGGACGAGACCCGAATAGATGATATTCCCCAAGTCTCTAATGAGGAAAATACGTTTCTTAACGCTCCCTTCTCGGAAGAGGAGATAAAGAAAGCGATATTCCAAATGGAGAATAATAAGGCACCTGGTCCAGACGGATGTCCCGCAGAGTTTTACCAGCATTTTTGGGAGGTCATTAAGGATGACCTGATCGAGATGTTTGGTTGCTTACAGAGTGGACATCTAGAGCTGTATCGCCTCAATTTTGGGGAAATCGTTTTGTTACCTAAGGTTTTGGACGCAGAAAGGATACAACAGTATAGACCTATCTGCCTTCTAAACGTTAGTTTCAAAATCTTTACAAAGGTTGCAACCATGAGGTTGAATTCGGTGGCAGATCATGTGGTAAAACCTACACAGACTGCATTCATGCAGGGTAGGAACATCCTTGATGGAGTCGTGATTTTACACGAAACCGTACATGAGATGCATTCGAGAAAACTAAATGGTGTAATTCTTAAAATAGACTTTGAAAAGGCCTACGATAAGGTGAACTGGGAGTTTCTCCAACAAACTCTGAGAATGAAAGGATTCTCAGAGGAATGGTGTACTCTAGTTCGCAGTTTCGTGGAGGGAGGTAGTGTGGCTATCAAAGTCAATGACGATGTTGGTCGTTACTTCCAAACAAAAAAAGGCTTAAGGCAAGGTGATCCGCTATCGCCCGTATTGTTCAATATTGTGGCAGACATGTTAGCGATCATGATTGACAGAGCTAAGGAAAGCGGTCTAATTGAGGGAGTAATCCCACATCTAGTCGATGGGGGATTATCCATTCTTCAATATGCGGATGATACGATTCTTTTTATGGAACATGATTTGGAGAAAGCATCGAACTTGAAACTTATCCTTGCAGTGTTCGAGCAATTATCCGGATTAAAAATCAATTTCCATAAGAGTGAATTGTTCTGCTTTGGCGAGGCCCAGGAAGCTGCTGCACAGTACGCCGAGTTATTCGGTTGTGAGCAGGGTCAATTTCCTATAAAGTATTTGGGAATACCAATACATTACAGGAGATTGACTAATGCTGAATGGTGTCACGTTGAAGAACGCCTGCAACAAAGACTTGCTAGTTGGAAAGGGAAATTGTTGTCACTAGGTGGAAGATTAGTACTCATTAACTCAGTACTATCCAATATGGTATTGTATATGATATCTTTCTTCCAACTGCCAAGGCGTCTTGAAAAACTGGATTATTTCCGATCAAGATTCTTTTGGCAGGGTGACAGCGAGAAAAAGAAATATCGATTAGCCAGATGGGATGTAGTTTGTCGACCAAAAGATCAAGGGGGCTTAGGTATTCATGACTTAGAAGTCAAGAACTCTGCTCTACTTGGCAAATGGTTGTTCAAATTATTAACTGAAGATGGCGTTTGGCAAACCCTCCTTAGACGGAAATACATAGGTTCGAAAGCAGTCTCACAGGTTATGTGGAAACCTGGTGATTCACACTTTTGGGCTGGACTTATGGCGAACAAAAATTCGTTTTTTCGCTATGGAGTATTTCAGATTAAGGATGGATCGCAAATACGATTCTGGGAAGATAAGTGGTTAGGTAATACCACCCTCCGAGAACAGTATCCAGCTTTATACACTATAGCGCGACATAAGGATGATACGCTGGCTACGGTCATGCAAACATCACCTCCTAATGTTACGTTCAGACGAGATCTAATCGGGCCAAGACTTGATTCTTGGCAGAACCTGGTTCATAGATTAACTACGGTTAATCTAACAACAGGCACCGATGAATTTCGTTGGAATCTCACTAAGAACGGAATGTTCTCGGTGGATTCAATGTATAGGGCCATGATCCAAACAGACATGCCAGTCGATATTTTCAAAAATGTATGGCGTCTGAAGGTACCACTAAAGATTAAGGTCTTTGCGTGGTATCTTCGGAAGGGAGTTATACTGACTAAGGATAATCTTGTCAAACGTAATTGGCATGGGAGCTCTAAGTGTGTATTTTGTTCTCATGATGAGACGATTAAACACTTATTCTTTGATTGCACTTTTGCGCGTTCTATATGGTCCGCTATCCAAATGGCTTCGAATATTTATCAACCACATCAGTCGCGAATATATTCGGTAACTGGTTAAATGGGATAGATAAACGATTCAAGACTATTATTAGGGTGGAGCGCTTGCCGTTATTTGGTCGCTCTGGCTTTGTAGAAATGACAGATTTTCAACAATAAAATTTCTCTCGTATGCAGGTTCTGTTCAGGTGCACAGGTATTCTCCGTTCGTGGTCCACATTACAGCGGGGGGAGTTTCAAGACTTTTTTATGGAGGGGTGTGCACGGCTGGAGCAGGTGGCGAGGGATATTTTTATCCCACATGGATGGCCGCGTGATCTACGGATTGAGGCTCCATAGCATCGACTGTCTACATCTACGTGATTCGATAGACTTGTCGTATTTTATTTTCTATTTTGGATTTCGGCTGTGTGCATTTCACAATGCAGAGGCCGGGTTGTAATGCTTAAACTTAAGTAATAAAAGCCCTTTATCAAAAAAAAAAAAAAAAATAGCAAGCTTGGCAGATTGCCTCTCCCACGGCTCCGAGCTTCAGGCCCTGCCGATTTGGCCGCCGCTACTCCCTGGATTTTCTGCCGCCGTCAGCTCGTTACTGCCCCGAACTGCTACCTCAAAAGCCGGGACGGGTCTGGCCGTCCATAGCCCCTGATTCCATCCTGCCCAGAGCCCAGACGGCCAGACCAGCCCGCCCCGAACTGCGACCACCGCCTCATCTGCAGACTACAGTGAGCTCATCCCTGACCAAATTCGTCAGCGGGAGGGAAGTGAGGGGAACGGCCGAGCGGCCGGAGCTCGCCCTGGCCAAAATCCGTCCGTGATGTGTGCTTACATCTAAAGAAAAGCGCGGGGAGCTGGAGGACGCACTGAAGGTGTTTGAAGAAAGGTTGCGAGGGATGTTGTTAGCTGGAACACGAAGGTGTCTGGTTTATGCATGGACGGGGATGTGGGGCAAGGCATTTGGTCTACTTCAGCGGGTTCCTGAGGCAAACATTTTGACATGGAATGTAATTGCAGCAGGGAGGAATTGAGGAGAGAAATTGGGGGACGAAGGAGATTCGATACGTTGTTTCTGAAGGTTTGGACATGCATGAGGTTCATTCAAATGCATGTAGCTTCTAACACTGATAATTTTAACCATAGTGATGGTTTTTTATTTCAATCCTACAAGTTTTCATGTACTTTGCAGTAACCGGAGATGCAGATATTTTGCTGGATAATATTTTCAAAGGTTGGTTTTGTGTATACGTTTTGAGAATTCACGTAATCTGAACATGCCAGGCTCGTTGGGGAGATGCCTTGAACTTGTGTGCCGCTGCGTGCCAGGAGCCCCCGGCTCGCTGCTGTGTTTAAATGCTCGGTGAGATCTTCAGGGTCGAAACGGCGGTGCTCTATGTCCGCATATGTTGTTTAGTTGGTTCACCTGATACATCAAGGACCACGATCGACTTCCATAGCCTCAACTTCATGCACTTCGGGGCCATGAAGACCTTGTACAAGGTGCCTTGTGATGCCACGCTTGCCTTCGAGGACGTTGCTCACATGGGTATGGCGAGGAGGTGAACCTTAGGCCTTAGGTGACCTCGTGTAATCGTGTTTGTTTTTCTGTTCAAGGTATGTGTCCTCTGTTGGTCCGATTTCTAATCTTGATGTCACGGATTTGGTTATATGCTTGAGGGTTACACAGGATGCAATTTGTTCATTTTGCAGTGAAGGCGGTGACATGTGTAGCAGGCATTAATTTATTCATGATCTGGCAGTTTAAAGTATTTTTCATTAGTCAATTGTTAGTTGCATTGTATCTCCTTTGCACCGAACATGGATTGAACCTATTGTAAATTCATGATACTCGGAATTTTATCTGTCCATGATTGTTGAAATACAGATAACCTAAAATGAAATGCGTGATTTGTCAGTTTGTGCAAATCTTCAGAAAAATGGACCCTGTAAATCAAATTTAGTCACATCAGTAATAAAAACGTGATTAACTTACAATCAAGATCCCAAATCTGTGCGAAAATATACATAACAGTTTGTTCTCGTAGCATGTGTCTTCAAAGCATCCATAGTTGATTGGCAGAATGTGCTTTCTCATTCCCTTTATATTCCTCAACTCCTGAATATTGTTTTTTTGGGATGAGTTCAATTCATGGAGATTCTTTTTATACTCCACTGTGCTTACATTATAGATTATACTACTCCGGTTGATTTGTGTTTTTGTATCTCAGCTACCCACATCATCCAACGTTCTGGACTACATTGTCTTTGTGCCTTCTCATGGAGCTGTAATAGGAGCATGGCTGGGTGCTTGGCTTATGCCTCTTGACTGGGAGAGACCATGGCGGGTAAATATACCGATTCTGACTTCATGCAGTATGTTGTTAACAACCTATGTGAGGATTATCATGAAAGAACAAGATCATGTAGACTGTAGAGACGTTTATTCATGTTCTGCACATAACATAAATGGTGAGGACAATAAATTAAAATACCAAATTAAGCAGGTGTGAATTTTGAATTCGATGTTTATGAAATTCATTTTGCTCAACTGGAGAACTCTGTCAATTGCTTTTCTCCTTCCAGTAACACTTGAGTGTTGCTATATATGTGGAGCTGCCAGGAGAGATTGCAGACAATAGCTTACGGAAAGAGAATCCTCCACTGCTCAAGTGTACAAGATGTCAACCAGTGACAAGAGAGAGGTTTGTTGCAGATCTGGGGTAAATAATGGAATGAGATACCAGTATTGGTAAGCGGCCTTTCTGTAGTTCAATAGCATGGCGCTTGAGGATTTGACTGTCGAGTGACCTGCATATATGCTGGTTTGTTCTACTGAATATAGATTAATGTAAGTCTCTTGGGGAGTGAGAGGACTGTCAAGGATTTGAGAGAGCTCTTTTTTTTTTTTTTTTTGAAACAAGAGAGCTCTCTGATAGATGATATGTGACCAAGAAGGTGCTATGGTGTAACGTCAACCCAGTTAAGGTCATGATGCAGCTTAGCACATAACATTGTAATTATAGTGGTTCAGATGGAGATATCAGACAATGCAATGGGTTTGTTTGAATAGATAAGTAATGAGTTAGTGACACTGTCCCAGTAAATGTTTTTTATTAGCATTTCCTAACAGTTCGCCATTGGTAAACAAGACACGGGCAAACAATACCAAATATAGTAGTCTATCTCCTCATCATGTTTTTCCTATGGACATTGTATCTCGCTCACTCTATGGAGCTACATCTAGAAAATCTTAAATACTTGCTGCACTTGTAAAATAGGATAGCATTATTCTTGTTAGTACACTCACCAAGAATACTGTTACAGAGATCAGAGTCGACGGAAGCAATTGTTATTTTTTTTTCATTTTTTTTTGTATATGAACCATGTTTCTAGCGCTCTCATTTTCTTTTCTATTTTTTTAATATTTAGTTGTCTTCGATTATTGATATCCTTACACATCTGGACATCATAATCATCTATACCTACCTCAATCTATACCTAATAATAAAACATTCTTGTGGACTTTTCGTCCCTTTTAATTGTATCCCTGTTTATGATCGAAATTACAATGATTGCCACCACAAAAGTAAAGAAAAAACGGTTCACAAACAAAAAACGGATTAGACCACTACACGCGTCACAAGGGAGGAGGGCGTAGTCGCACTGAAGAGCACGTCTTTAAAGGCCATTACCTTGTCCTGGACAGTTAGTGCTGGAGTACATGTCTGTCTCGTCACCTGCGGCACTAGCATGCTGCTACGGCCATTCGGGCAGCA
>JAPCYS010000148.1:0-36471 GCA_028641055.1 Alopecurus myosuroides
ATGGCAATGTCAATCCGCAATGCGTCCGAAAATCTTCAAGCCAAGTTCATGTACTTGATGATGTCAGAAGGAGCAGCAAAGTTATGGTTCACCAACCTGCCGGAAAGATCGATCAAGTCCTGGGAAGAACTGAAGATCGCGTTCGTCAAGCACTTTCATGGAACGTGCAGAAAGCTATTCACTATTGATGATTTAGAACGATGCGTTCAGAAGAAGGGAGAATCAGCACGCAGTTGGGTACGCCGGGTTATGGAGATACTTCACTCATCCACAGATATTCAGCCCAAAGATGCGCTACAAGCTATGGCAAAAACATGCAAGTATATTCCTTTAGTACAAAAGTTAACTCGCATGAAGTCCAGTAGGAATGCATCGGAGGTTACGATGGGAGAATTAATGGATGCGTGCAACAAACACGCCGCAACAGACACTACAGAGGAGGAAATTGATGACAAGAAAGCGAAAGCGAACACCAGTAATAGTGGAAGAACCGGCAATGGATCGGCACGAGTAATAACGGAAATAGCCAGAACAAGCGCCCATTTGAAGGAGGCTCCGAGTTTGTAGCTAATACTGAGGCCGGGTCTTCGAGACCCAGATCTGAAGGGAATTTTAATACCGGAAATCACAATGGAGGACATTATCAGGGACCTCCGAGGCCAAGCAACAGTTGGGATATATTCAGAATGGCGTGCCCGAAGCACAGCAGGAACGGCAAGCCGGCTAATCACTCCTTGGAGCAATGCGCCGACTTACAGAGATGGAAGAACGAGGAAGTAAACAGAGCCATGCGAGGTGCGGGTCGGGGAGGAGGCCCGGGTCCAGGTGGAAATTTGGGCAACGGTCCACCCCCAGCCGGTAACCCGGCAGCAGGAAATCCGGGCAACAATCAAGGGGGAGCGGGAGGTTTCCAGGCTAACCCTAAACAATTGGGTCAATATCATGTGCATACTACGGGAGGCTCTAACAAGGATAAAAAGACGCTAAAGCAGGCGGTTAACTCAGTTTCTTCTGCTGTTCCGAGGTATTTGAGATGGTCAGAACAGGAGGTAACATGGAGCAGGAGGGATCACCCGGATAGAGTGGATCACCCGGGAGTCTTAGCATTGGTAGTGGCACCACAGGTCAATGGGTATGAGCTGAAAAAAGTCTTGATGGATGGAGGAAGCAGCATCAATATCCTGTACTGGGAAACTTTTCTGCGCATGGGTTTAAAGGAATCTCAGCTACAAAAAAGTACAACAGTTTTTCACGGGATAGTGCCGGGTCATTCAGCGTGCCCTGAAGGAAAAATTGTGTTGGAGGTAGCTTTTGGGGAATCAAAGGACAATTATCGAGTTGAGTGGCTTACTTTTGAGGTGGTTAAGTTGCGCAGTCCTTATCACGCATTGTTTGGAAGACGGCTTATGCCAAATTCATGGCAAGGCCGTGCTATGTGTATCTACAGCTGAAAAATTCTGGGTCCTAAGAAGACCATTACCATATATGGAAATCGAGATATAGCGGCTGAGTGCGATGAAGGAGATGCAGCAATGGCTGAGCAAGCCTATAGGAAAGAGGAACTCAGGCATTACCGATCTCAAGCGGACCTGGAGGAAAGGGCAACTTCAAAAAGGCCGAGCTCTGAGGAAGAAAAAGCAAAACCCAGGGCAGAGCAAGATGCTAAGATGGTGGCTTTCATCAGGAACGATCCCTCCAAATCGTCTGACATAGAAGAGGAAATCACATCGCCGTCTACGGCTAGCAGCGCTGCGATAACGACACACCCGGATTGGCTAGCAAACTCGGTACTCGTCATGAAAGGATCTAACAAGTGGAGAATGTGCATCGGTCGCGCCAGCCCGGGACCGATTATCGAAAAGAACTAAACAGTGTAACGGGCAGCAGGTTTCAGACGTGCTCTTTTCCTACCCAGGGTACCTAAGGGGACTGGAAGGTTTTTAATGAGGCGGCTTGCTGACCCAAACTTTATCGTATCAATAAAAAGAGATGGTTTTCAAGTATTGTCATGGTTTTTGCTTCGATTACAGGTAAGTGGTACTTGTTATTATCAATACATCAGTATCATCAAAATACATTGCACATACATAGGTCTTTGGGGGCTGAGCTGCTTAAATAGCAGTCACGAACCCAAATACCCGGCCTTGATGCCTATGAGTTATGAGGGCCAATTACTCGCAAGACGAGTACGGTTGCAATCTTATAACCGGACGAAGGAGCCAAATTTCTTGGTTATTCTTACTTAAGCTCGATGTGACTCGCACTAAAGTGGCATGATCTGTTCGCTTACGATTACAATCAACTACGCAGCCCAATGGGATTTGCTTGACCCTGTTTTTCGTATAGATGTAACAACATGGTATCCACGCGAAAGCCGGCTTACAGTACAAGATAATCAAAAGGGTCATCTAAACACAAGTCTATGCAGAGTACAAGGCTAATAGCCGGAAACTCAACGAGTATTAAGCATGACTTCAGTATTTACGCGAACGGCTATTGGTTTTCGGCTTGGTAAAGAGCAATTTGTCCTCTGAGAAAGGCCGCACCCCCTGGCTCGTACTTTGGGTCATGGGGACTGGGGACTTCGGAACAGAAACAAACTGTTTAGCTATTGAAGCTCGAGAGACCCTAGCTTCCGAGTCTTGGGGACTTAAAGAAAAGTCCACTTATAAAAACCCGTGATGCTCGGAAAACGAGTCTCGCAAAGGGAATCAAAAAATAGTCGAGTATCGAGAATAAGTTTAAAGAATAAGACAAGTGTCAAGATTATCAAAAGCCGGGAGAGGCACAAATATATCACGAACTAAAAGTACGTTACAAGTGATGGTACCAATATCAAGGGTGCACAGGCGCACCATCAAAATCATATTAGTTTTAAACACAAAAGTACCAGGTATCGCCCTACTCGACATCCTGAGAGCGGTCTTCCGGGTCTTGGTCCTGGATCTGCTCCTTAGCCTTTTCAGCAGCATTACCCGGACTTCCCGCGTCAGGACGGATAGGCGGAGGGACAGCTGGTGTAGAGGTAGACAGCCGTAATCCTAGCTCGGCTCTCTCTTAGCAGTTTCTTCTTTTCTCCTGGCCAGATCAGTCGCCCATTTTTCCAAATATCAAAGGGAGGGGGGTGCCTCTGCCAATATGGTTTTTCCTTCAGCGTCGTATGAGCTCATGATTGTGTCCAGGTCCATCTTGTCGGCCAAAGCGGTGGCCGAGTGGCGTACTGCGGATTGTATGGCCTTGAAGTCATTGGGTGTAAATTTGGAGCCATCAGCCTTTAATTCTGGAAACCCGGACATTACCTTTGTCGGGTCAAGCTTAGGAAAGTAAGCTTTCGCCAGCGTAAAGGCCCGGGTCATACCGATCCGGCAGGACGAGCGCTTCCATATCTCAATCCATCCAGGCACCGTCGAGCAGGCTTGCATAAGATTCTCCTCACCCGGGTATACCTCGGAAGGCCACTTCACGGCGTCCAATATAAGCTTTGTGCCGGCAAAAAAGGTCCGGAGCACAGTCTTCAATGTTTTTACCTTGGCAATGGCATCGTCCTCTGGAGCAGCGAGGTTCGCACCTGCAGTCGAAACAAAAGGAAAGTATATCAGTCATCCCGATTATCATAACGATAAAGTAGAGGCAATTAAGTTAGTCGAAGGCAAAAAAACTCACTTAGCAAGATGCGATAAGTATCCGCAATCTGGTTCGATAAGCTCTTCAGCGCGGATTGGGCAGTGTTGTACTTCTTCTTGTATTTGGAAACGTCTTTTTTCAAAGTTTCCATGTTAGCCTCAAGGGCTTCTCTTCGTTTTACCTCAGCAAGCAGGAGCTGTTCGGTCTTGAGTAACACCTCATCGGACCGGGTCACTTCCGCCTGTAAGGAACAAGGAACGAAAGTGTCAGTCGGATATCATGGAAAACCGGGTATTGCGTGAAGTACCGAGCACAACTTCGGTAAGTTATGCCCGGAACTTGGGGACTAGGTATATACCAAGAGATATCAAGTGTCGATTACCTGATGCGCTGCGGACATACGCTCTAGGATGTTGTTCTCTGAAGCTTTCATGGTGAGGAGAGCGCTCATCAGCTGGTCAAAATTATCGTTACCCGAGTTAGAAGTCTCGGGGTCGCGGAAACTTGGAGAAAAAGTTTTCCTCTTAGCAGAAGACGGCACCCGGGTCATCCGAATGTCGGGTCTGCTCCTCCTCTCGCGCCAAAGTGGCAGTATCTTCTTTCTCGCTTGCATGCGAGGCTATTGGATACCCGGCTTCTCGCCCAGCCGGGTCTGTCGGTGACGCTTGTTCATCACCAGCTGCGGCAAACACATCGTTAGTTGGCTTCTCTTTGCCCGGGTCCTCGGTTTCCATGTCTTCTTGGTCACTAATAATGACCGTGGCCCTGTGTGAAAAGTGTGAAGGCACAGTTAGCACATAGCCGTGAAAAAGACGGCGAAAGTATGGTATAACATTAGGAAAAGAACTTTTACCGGGATTCACCATAAGGTCCGCAGGGAATTCGCTGCTAGAACCGGATGAAACTGAAAAATACCAAACGAGGCGTGAGGTTACCTTGCGAGGGAGTGTTTTAGAGGGATCTTTATGTTTAAAGAAGGGTACGGTCAGTACCAGTGTGCCGAGTTGGAGGCGATGAAATACCCGGTTTAAGGGCATCATTGCCCGGGTGGTTCAGAGTCGCCCTGCGCTTGGTCATAGGCGACTCCTTCAGGTATGGCCAAAGGGGGTAATGCCATGGTCAGCTCAGGAATATTATCACAGGAACGCGAATTAGATGTGAGAAATTGATGCAAAACCTTGAAGACGACCCCTTGGGGTTTTCTTTTAGATTCGGCCTTAATTGCCTGCTCTGGTTCATCTTCATCGCTGGCGGACTCCACTTTGCCGTCAGCTTCTTCTTCCTCGTCTTGATCTTCTTGTTCTGAAAGTTACCACGGTTACAATAGGAAAATGAAAAGTGGGATGCGACAAACTCAAAGGATCTGGGCATGTACCTTCATCCGACTTAACGGCATCCTCCTTCTCCTCCGGGTTTCCAGAGTTAGGAGGAGTGTCTATATTCCAGAAATCATCATCGGCCTGAAGTGAAAGCATAAGAGCAAGGGTTAATGGTTGTATTAAGTAAAGAAGATAAAGGTGAAATCGTGAAAACCAGGTCCTTACCACGGGGGCCGGGTTCTCGAGAGTGAAGGGCTTAATCCGGCTATATTCCGGATTACCTCGAGCTTCTCTGTCAGAAAGCCCTTGATTGTTTTGTTGGTGTCACTAGGAGCGAAACTGCTGGTGGAGTATCGGATTGGGTCCGTGGCTTGCCCCGAGTATTCGCATCAATTTTGCGCGAATGGAGTTGGGTTGGATGCGGAAATTGACCCAAGTCTTCACCAGGTTAAGCCCGATGAGGCCTTGGGCAGAAAGGATGGAGATTTTAGCCAATAGAGGCAGAATTGCTTCCCTTTCCGAGTCAGGGGCAAACGCGTTGAAGGTTTCAGAGATGTCAAGCTGACCCTCCGAGTAACCCGGCAATTTCTTTTCGCCGGTGGGGAGGTGTCCTGGCAGTAAAAGTATGAGAGCTGCCAATGCTTGACGTGGGAATTGAGGGTGAGAGGAAGCATTAAAGAGTTCTTGCGGCGTTGGATAGAAACCCCGCCGCAAGCAAGAAGTGCACCATCGCCGCTTTCGCGGCACGGTTTGCACTGGAAAAGTTCGACAAAGAGAGCCAAACTTGGCGGAGTGCACAAGTAAGACTCGGAGAGAACGATAAAATGGGAGATGTTTAGTACAGAGTTGGGTCCTATGTCGAAAATGCGAAGGCCATAATGGCTTAAAACGTCGCGGAAGAAAGGGTGACCCGGAGGTCGGAAGCCCCGGGTCACGTGTTCAACAAAACAAATTACCTCATTTTCTGCTGGAGTGGGCCGGGTTTCGTTACCCGGTACCCTCCAGTGGATAATTTCTTGAGAGGGAAGAACCCCTAGCTCGACAGTTCCTCCAGTTTGGCCTTGATGACGGAGGACCGCGCCCAGTTGGCGGATATGGAGTTCGTGGTTTTGGCTTTAACCAGCTGCTTTCCCTGTTTCTTGGGCGCCATGGGGTTAACCTGAAAAAGCGTCAGAAGAAAGGATGTGAGAAACGAAACTCGGAAACTATCAGTTGACCGAGTATCGACAAGTGGTGTCAAGTTAACCTGGAAGTTAAATATGATCCGGGTATTACTTTGCTAAGCAAGGTACGAATTGTCCGGGTATCGCGCATTATTACAAAAGTTGTAGAATTTTATGCATGGATGAGCGTTTGGGGATGATAAGTGGTTGTCCGTACATTACTATGAGCAAATAAGCGGGAGAAAGAGGATTTTTCGGGTGATAGGAACAAAGGCGGAAGATTTGGGCGGCCCGAGCCCAGATTGGAATTCTATTTCTAGGTTAGTGGTAAATTAATGATTACGAGTGGTAGGAGAATGAGTTGAAGGGTATATCTTACTATTGGGTGGGCTAGAGTGGATACTAGTGACCTAATTCGCGTGACCCGAGAAATCGTGGGCGGCTCGATTCAGATCCAATCTGAGGGGGAGTTAAGAAGTTGCGAGGGTAAATTAGAGGATGTGAAAGACTTACCGGAGGAGATTGAAGTGAAGCTTTGCGGAGGCAAATGGCGCAAGCTTGGTGCCCCTTCGCGATTCCTGGCGGACAGGTTGGGGGTCTGGCGGCGGATCTGGGCGGCGGGGCGGAACGCGCTGTGGCGGAGCGCAACCGGCGACGGATGGGCTCCGGTGATGCGCGCGAGGCTTCCGTAGTGATGCTCTGTGAACTCGAGCTTGAAAGAAGGAAGGAAGAGGAATGGGGGAAAGTGAGCCGTTGGAGTTAGGGTTACCTCTAAGGGCCTATTTATAACGGCCGGGGTGGAAAAACTCAGCCCAACGGGCTGGACCCGGAAATTACGGGGTAACGGCTATCTATGTGAAATCTGCGAGATATGCCTTAAGTGTAGAGCGAGGTCTCCGAACGAAAAGAGAAGGAGATCCTCTCCGCGGTATCAAGATAAATTATCGAGAAAAGTATAAAGTTTTGCTATTCTTATCAAGGCTTAGACCGGGAAGTTGAGCAAGGCATCTGGAGAAAGCCGGGTTACTATATGGCCACCAGGGAGTTGGGCCTAGTCATTTCACAAAGCATTTCAACTCGGTCTCCACATATTCGTGCAGTTGATATTTTTTGCAGGGAATAGCCAGCGCTTCAAGGAGGGATCTCTGAAGCCCAAGCTATTCTGGGGACTACTGATGGGGGGATAATAACCCGGTAGGCCAACTCCAAGGTATAACCCGGCCTGCGGGACGCTGCGCAGGATCCGGCTAAGGATAAAGAAACTTCTGGAAGGCCCAAAGTTTGTAGGCCTCGTAACCCGGATTGTGGGTTGCAGTAAGGAAAGCTAGGGTTTGTAAGCGGTGTTCGGGTAGGACTCAAGCTGCGCCTTGGAGGGCAAGCCAGGTAGGGGGACGGGTGCTTTATAAACCGGCCCTATGCTTAGTTTTGCAGAGATCCAAGTAGCAATCATATCGCCGAATATCGAGTATCCATTGTACACGAGAGATCGAGTTAATAAAGTGAGATCGGAGACTCGGCGACTTCATCGCCGGCTACCAGATCGAATTCCATCATGTTTTCCTCTGAGCTAAACCCTCTCCCAAACGCCTGTGTCGACTTGCCCCAAGATCAGTTACCCCTGGTAACATCTGCCGTGATCATCCCACGACACCCCGCAACTCTGATTCGATTCGCATCTCGTCCAAATCACCACACTTAGTTCGGGCTTTCCATTTGATGCACGCATATGCAGGTACGAACCCGAGGCCAGGGTGGAAACTTTTGTAGTCGGCATTTAGGGCGGCGTGGTCTTAGAGTGCTATGAGGGTCCCCCTTTTCTTCGTGGGGGCTCGATTAGCCGCGCACGCACAGCACATGGTTCTTTGGGCTTGATGCGAAGAAGAGTTGGGTTGTGTTGAGTGCCTCGCTTGGTGGAAGTGCATTTCCAATCTGACGGGGTATTCTTACGTGTACGGCCAAATTGGTGCAGCCCTGTAGGGTTAAATCTTCTCGAGAAGCCGTGTTGTCCGCGGTTATGGATGACTTGGTGATAGGGCTGGCTAACAAGTATTAGACAACTTACATCTAACTTAATATCAATTTGACTAGTAATAGGCTTATTGACACAATAACCTGAACCATCATTAATCCAACTGTGTGAGTTATCCTCGGATTGCTTCTTTGGATAAGGGGCGAGATCCAGGATGGGTTTGTTTGAGGTTAGTTATAGTTGGTTCCGATACGCTATCTTGTCCCCTTTCTTTTAGCCGGAAGTTGTAGCCTGTTTCTGTAGTTGGTTAGAGCAGCCTGCTGCCGCACTTTTGTATCACCTATTCTCCCGTTGAACCCAAAGCATCTGTACTTGGTGTTGCCGGGTACACTTTGGTATCTTGTGAGTCTTGCTTGCCAGTACTTGTCTGTACTGACCCCTTTGGGGCTGTGGTTTCCGCAGACTATGTTTCCGAGGATCCCCATGGAGGCTACTACGTGGATTATGACGAGGCTGCTGACGAGTAGATAGCGGACCCGGGCAGGATCCGAGACATCGTGGATGGGCTCCGTCTTTTCGTTTCCGGCCTCTTAGGCCTATTTGGATCTTGTCTGTACTCAGACACTTTGGATGCTTACGCTGTGCTGTAATGATGACTTGTTGGGACATGTGTCCTCTGGATGATCGTATTTGCTATCTCTTCTCTAGTGAGAGCTATTTGCAACTTATTTCAATCTTTTGTGTCTTAGAGATATGTTATGATATCACTTGTTCAAATGCCGTTGACGTATCCTGTGTGTATGTATGAAGTACGTCAACGGAAGTAGTCAGATTTCTATGGGATGGTTTACGCAGACGATGGATAGTAGAGAATGGTTGTCACACGTTTACGTGTTGGCCTACTAATATTGAGATGCGGGTGCCGATATGCCCCGTAAGCCATTTGTTCTACTGTTTAGCGGACTGTGAGTATCCTCTAGAAGTCCGGGTGCGACACTTCCTCTATTACTTGTGTTGCTACTAACCATGTAGAGGAAATAAAAGAGCTCAAGGTCCAAGTCGCTTCTTTGAAGAAAGACTTGGAAAAGCGTCATGAGAAGTCCGCACTTGACAACATGTTGAGTGTGCAAAGATTACCCAATGACAATAGTGGACTTGGATTCAACTCCGATAATAACAAGAAGTCCAATATAAAAAAGAATCATACAATCAACAAGAACAAGGGCCAAGAACAAGTCAAGAATTCTTTCCAAGATTGTTTGCTTCAAGTGCAAGTTTGAAGGGCACCATGTTAGGTCTTTCCCATTAAAGAAGAAGCCTCTTAGTGAGAAGCAACAAGGGAAGCGGCCACAAGTTGAATCTCTTGCTCAACCTCAAGATTAAGAAAGGCCTCTTCCCAAGAAGAATCAAGTTAGAACTCCTCAAGTTGAGAAATCAACTAAGAAGAAAGGAGGAACGCGATGTTGCTACTTATGCCGTGAAAAGGGCCACTTCGCTTCCTCATGCACTAATGGTACCTTATCCAACCCTATCATTATTGATGATGTTTATTCCCTTCGGAAGGATAAGGTTGGCAATGTGTTTGCCAAATATGTTGGCACTCAAAGTGGTGTCAAGAAACTAACCATTTGGGTTGCCAAGCCTATTGTGACTAACCTCTTAGGACCCAACTTGGTTGGGGACCAACAAGCTAAAACTTGATCAATAGGTGTTGTTGGAGGGCATTGGATATTTGGCTATCTTATGAAGAATTAAGGGATCTTCATCAATTATATTTACTCAAGCCAAGTCATTTGTATCATCATATATCTATCTCATATCCAATGTGTCTCCTTGCGGTAACTTGTATTTAAATTATATACATTGAAAGTTTCTTTCCCCTTGCATGTGTTAGTTTTGTATCTAGCATGTGTTTGTATATGGTGTGCTTACTAATTACCTATGTTAAGTAATCTAGTATCTGTTTGTTGGTTTGCACTCCATGTACTTGTTTGTTTTGTGTTGAGCCTTTATTGCAATTTATGATTAATTTAGTTACCTCTTTTGAGATATTAATGAACTATCTCATTTTGGGGGAGTGATGTGCTTTGCCACCTCACAATCCTAAAATATGTGTACATGAGGTATATCACTTATAATTAACGTGACAAGATTATATAGTCTCTATGTGGTATTTCATTCTCATGAGAAATTCAAATTTTACAATGATTCATTAATTATCTATTATTTGATTTCACTTGCCTCTTGTTGAAAAGAAATGGATTATCACATTATGGGGGAGTAATAATCTATGTGCATATTACAATCCTAGAAAATGTGAACATGTGAGGTAATGCCACTTAGAATTGATATTCTAAATTATCTTGTTACTACGTGGCATGATTAGCTCAAACAAGTTCCATACTTGCTTAAATGAGTTTTTGTATCTCATATTTTGGTTTCTTGAATTTGAGAGAGTTTCTTCGTGCAGTGTCCTCAAATGTGCACTAGTATGTATTATTTGGGAAACCGGTTGCTTCAAGATATATTAAGCATTGCTCTGCATGATCATTTGACTAGTTGAAGCCACCAAGAATCCCTATGTAAGCATGGTAATTAACTCAATCCTTTTTCATAAGCTTTTGTGTTTTAACATGATCATGAATATATTTGCAATATACCACCGAAAATTAACACCATACCCTCCTTGTCCTTGGACAAGTGACAACCATATTTGTGGTAGAAGTTATTGATCATATTTACATTGTGCTTTGCTTCCATTTGTATTATCGACGAGAAATTATTTTGTATGAACTCACATTGTCTTCCTTGACTCTTGAATATCTATGTGTTATAATCAAAAAAATTCTAGTGTAATGGTTCTAATAAAAGCGAGGATCCCCTTATAGTGCTTTTGTATTAAAATGCAAACAACTAGATAATGCACAAGTCATGGGAGAGCTATATTACTTCATTTAGAACACTATATTTTCAATTGGATCTCTTGCCACTTAATGAAAGTTTCTATTGTATGCATGTGGAGAGTGATGATCCCATTTGTGTGCAAAATTCAAAATCATGCATAGATCATGGGGGAGCTATCATAGATTCTTTTTAACACTAGTTATCATCAATCGATATTAGATCTTTTTAAATTGGTATTTTAATCAATTTCTTGTGTGTTTGTGGAAGGCACAACTTTTCTTTTTTATTAATTTGTGCCATCATAAAAAGTGTAGAGGTCGTGGTTATCTCATTCCTTGTTTTGCATTCTATTGTTTTGAATGAGATAAGTCTTTGAGCATATTTTATATAGTCATCATCTATGCTCATTTGTTTTGCTTTGATGCCCTCAATTGGTATTAATTGTAGTTTGATATCTCACTCATAGATATTTTCTTCAATTGACATCTCTTGGAATTTGACATGGTTCATTTTATTTCTATTGGGATCTCATTATTTTACTCCGTGATGCATTTTTATTTAGTATCAACCAAGTGATAAGTATTTCCTTTGGTATTTTATTTTTACATGGTATATTTTCTAATTGGTATCTTATCAATCATGAGTTGATTTTGTTTGGTTCCGAATTGTATCTCCTTTCATGTGTTGACATGGACCTTTGATATAATTTGGACAACCTTTATGTCGTGTCATACATTTGTGTGCATATCTTGGTTTACTAGGTGGTTTGTCCAAATTACATCGCTTTTGGTTCTTGAAAGTGATTGCATGCATAATTACTAATGTATATGTTATGGCATGTTTATCTTCCATGATCCAATATTTATATATAATAATATCCATCAATCCTAAATTGGCTAAGATGTTCATGATATTCAATTTCATATCTATATGCCCATATTCATGTGGATTGTATCATATATATTGTAGTTTGTCTAACTACTTTGGATCCAATGAGTTTGGGAACCATTTTTGTACTTAAATATGTTTTAGGTACATTTGATATGCATTGGGTACTTGCTTCGTTTACAAATAAGGTGTTCTCACTACATGCGTATTGGAGTCAAGATATGATGATGGATTAATTCTTATATAGTACAACATCACCAATGCTACCTCGGTAACAAGTATCTACCTCGTGCATATACTCTAACATTTCAACCTTTTGTAGGTTGTATCATGGCATGAAACATATTTACTCCTTGTGATACTTGTTGCTTTTATCAAAACGTCCCAACTATCTCTTTTTCCCTTATTGATGTTTGTGATGTGTTTTTGTTGTATGGTCATTCATATCCTCTAAGATAAAAAAAATTAAAGCTATGTACTATGCTTTCAAGCAAAGATCTTATTGTCGTATTTATGTCTTCAAATTGGATATCTCGCTCTTTCTCTTTGTAACTATATTGTGTGTACATGTTTCTTTATGGATGTACATCATCATGATTGTGGTCTATTTAGAAACTTATACACATGATAAGAATTACATGTCTTATTGGTATCCTAATGGTTCGGTGTCCATCCTTTTATTGGTAACTTCTCTTATGGCTCAACCACCTCTTGCTCCAAGTGATATGCCTTGTTTTATTTTATGATCACTTGCACTTTCTTTGAGTTTTGAACAACAGTGGGGGAGTTACGATTCCATTTTTGTGCACTTTGCATTCAAAATGCAATATTTCTAAATCATGCACAAATATTGGGGAGCTCCTCTATTTTCTTTAAAAACACTCATTTTCTCAAACCATAATATACCTTGTTTGTTTGGTTTGTTGTATCTTTTTGATTTCTTGCTTCTCTTTAGGAGAATATTAGATTTTTATACCATCTTATTTGCAATCTTTGGATCCTCGGTATAGTTCCTCCCATTATTCATCATTCAATAAGTGTATTTGATTTCACTCATATTATGAGAAGTGCATATCCTACGGAGGAACCCTTACTATATTGGCCATCTAAAATTTCTATGATCCCATTTTGGAAATGGATGCCAGTGGGGGAGAAAGTTTAGAGGGTTTAAGGAATTTTGGTTTTATACTTTAGTTTTGTTCTTAAGCATTTGCCTTTCATGCTCATGCATGAACCCTCGTAAAAGAGTTTGTCATCAATTACCAAAATGGGGGAGATTGAAAGAGCATGGTGTGTGGTTTTGGTAATTGATGACAATCACTATGGACTAATGGTTGCATTGAGCTATACTTGTAGAGTTTCTCCATACGCAATGCTTGATGTCCATGTGTTGGATTCAAGATAATCAAGTGGTGACCAAGGTGCTATTCATGTGAATATCCCAAGTTTGGTCATGAGAGAGTTGAGCATATTGCAAGTATGTCTTGAAGAAGAATATTGTGTGAACATTCATCTTTACCTTCAAGACATCATTATTATGAAGAGATAAGAAAAGATACAAGGTTGATCAAGGCAAAGTGCTAAGCGATGGTTAATATTGATCAACTCACAAAGAAAGAAGATGTACCATGTGAGATCATGGTATCATAAGTAATTGTTCATATAGATTTGTGTTCTAACCCATTATATGTGTGTGTGGTATATCTATGTGGGATTATGTATCTTTCCATGGGGTTGCATCAAAAGGAAGATTTCATATAGTCCATGGTGGATGACGTCAAGTTGTGGTCGTCATCAAGTTCGAGAAGTGCAAGTTCAAGGGGAGCATATCCAAGAGATCACATTCTTTAAGCTTGCCACTCTTTTGGAGATAATGTCCAAGTAAAGATGTACTTAAAAGAGCCTCTCCCTTAGTGGCATATGGGGGAGCAATCTTGGTGTCTTCACGGAGCAAAGAAAAATCAAGAAAGGTGTTCCATCTTGAGGAGGTCAAGATCTTCATCATCTAGCTCAAGTGGAATGCTCAAGTCAAAGGTATGATCTTGATATGTTTTCTATTTTACCGGTCTCATAGCATTATGATGGAGACCGGGTTATAGGATAGATAACCGTACTATCAAGAGGGGCTCTCATATTAGCAACTTGATCGCATCACTCGGAGAGAGCTCAAACCTTTGCATACTTGGCATAATCTTTCTTGGTTCTTATTTGTGTTTTCTCCATGTGTGGTTTTAGAGCTTGTCATGTGCTTCAATACAAGCTCAAGTTCATCAAAAACGGGTTTCGCATGAAAAACTTATTGCGTTTTTGGTATTGGAGGTTTTACCGATTGTTCCTTTATAGAGAGGTCAAACCTTTCATCATTTGGTTTTATCCTCCAATGATATAATATGATGTTTCTCTGCATGATCTTATAGTGCTCATGAGTAGCGAGTTCAAAAAGCCAAGATCATCGAAAACGGAGTCCGGAGGCGAAAGATATCGCGATCTTAGTGTAGGCTTTTTTCGAGAAACAGTTTGGCCGGTCGGGCCGGGCTCCAGGTCGGGCTCTAGGCCGGGCTGCTCGGGTGGGTGGCTAGCCTACGCGCAGGGTGACCAGCCCAGGCCGGCTCCCAGGCCGGGAAACGCAGAGAGGCCAGCCTAGGCCGGGCTCCAGGCCGGACGGTTCTGTTAGGTGGCCGGCCTGGAGGCCGGGATGCGCAGAATGCCCCCAACGGGCTGATTTGGGGGGCTATAGAAGGGGTCTTCTTCCCCAATGGTTCCCTACCTTTTAGGCAAGTTTTCCCCCACCATTGTTAACCTTTTGGAGCTTGCTCTCTCTCTATTCCTCCATGATTCTTGCCTCCAATTAGTGGGAAAAGAGAGAGGAGATCTATATCTACTATTCCACCAATCCATCTCTCCTCTTAGTGAGGGGAAAGTCTTTGGATCTAGATCTTGTGGATTCGTTTATTGAGTTCTTCCTTGTTCTTCATCTCTTCTCACCCCATAGCATTTGTTGCTTTGGTGGGATTTGACAGTGGAGGAATTGAGCACTTCTTGTGTTCTTGCCATTGCATAGGTTGCATCGGTTTGAGTTCTCTACGAGGATTCGTTCGAGTGAAAGGTTGAGAAGCTTGTTACTCTTGGGTTCTTGGAGTTCCCTTGAGCTTGTCCTGTTGGGTACTTGGAGTGCCCTAGACGATTGTTGTTGTCTTGGAGTTTTGGTAGCTCCGGACCTTGTTGTCCTGGAGTTTTGGTGGCTCGGGACCTTGTTGCTATCTCGGAGTTTTGGTGGCTCACGGGATACTGTTGGGAGCCTCCAATTGAGTTGTGTAGATTTCCCCAACCTTGTACGGGATCGGTGACCTCCCTCAAAGGTCCCATAGTGGATAGTGGCACTCCGCATTGGTGGAGGCACGAGGAGAATAAGGTGAGCCATTGGGCGCTTGGAGTCATTGTGACTCCACACCTCTCCAACGGAGATTAGCTTCCATTGGGAAGTGAACTTCGGGATAAATCATCGTCTCCTCGTCTCTTGGTTATTTCTATACCCGATCTCTTTACTTATGCAATTTACTTTGTGATACACATCGAGTTTGAAGTAACATATCTTGCTATCACATAGTTGCTTGAATTGTTTATCATAAGTTGTTGGTGCACAAAGGTGAGCCTAGTTTGTTTAGGTTTTGGCTTGATAAATTAAACGCTAGTTTTATTCCGCATTTATTCAAGCCTTAACCGTAATTATTTCTAAACGCCTATTCACCCCACCCCCCCCCCCCCCTCTAGGCGAGATTTGTGTCCTTGCAAAGCTTAGTTCCTACTCGCCCTCGAGTAGGTAAACGAAAAAACACAATAATTTCTGAGGTGGCATGCTAATAACATAAACTTGATCATCGATAATGTAAAAGCGTAAGTAAGATGAAATCATAGAACTTTAACATAAGCATGATAAATAGAACTTTAATAATCAAGCATAGCAATCACTTTGCATCATGAGAAGTAACTCAAATAAAAGATCATGAATAACAATGCAACGTAAGATATACGTTTGTTTCAAGCATAGAGAGAACATGTCAAAGTGATATTGCGCTAGCCCTTAAGAGTGGGGCAAAACATAAATGTCAGGACACCTTCAAAGTTCATGAGGAAGACTAGAACAAATAATTAGAGAACAAGCAATAACACATCATGAATCTATTAATAATGTTTCTGGGACAAATGCACATAAAAAACTCAGAATGACAAAAATTCTCTCTCAACCGTGCATAAAGTTAGAAGATGGAGACTCAACATAAAAGTAAAAGAAAGGCCCTTCGCAGAGGGAAGCATGGATCACTCATGTGTCAGAGCTTTTGTTTTATTAAACAGAGGTATAAAAACTTCACACTCCTCCCAACCATCTTTCACAAACCATGGCTAACTGAATCCTCGGGTGCCTGCCAACAATCACATACCGTGGAGGAGTGTCTATATTTTAACAGAGGTGTATGATTATGTCAACGAATAGTAAACAGAAAATATAGTACGTCACAAGACAACTAGACTCACAAGAGCGGCTCCCATAGAAGAACGCATCTGGGTAGAAGGTCATCCCTCTTTCTCTTTTGTTTACTCAATTATGCTTTGACTGATAAATCAGGGGCAAAAATAGTGAAGAGAATTTGTGGTATTAATTTGGGGCTGGGCACCCCGCTGCCAGCTCTTCTATCATTGGATAAGTGGATGAAGCCACTAATCCAGGGTGTGAAAGTCCAATCAACAAGTGAGATAAAGATTCTCTATTTACGTCCTAATGAGCTAAAACAGGAGCACAAAACATGAGTAATTTTGAAAGTTTTAAAGGTAACACATAAGCAAAAAAAATAGAGTGGGGGTTAATTACCCCATGTAGGTAGGTATGATGGACACAATGGGAAAACATTGGTTTTTTGGGAGTTGGATGCACGAGTAGAGCTCATACTCAGTACAGGTGGAGGCTAGCAAAAGACTGTGAGCGACATAAACATCATTAATTATAGCAAAAGTGGTACCACAAGTTAAAAAACTAAATGATCATGGAGGCTATTCTTGACTGGTTCATAGTCATAAACATGGTGTGAGCATGCGCCAAGTCAACTAAATAAAAAATTCAAAGGAGAACACCATAAATTTATATTTCAATATCATAAGAACAACTCATGATTCTTTCAATGGCACATTAAATACTCTCAGCTATTTGAGGCTAATCATGCTACTCAATAACCACAAGGCTTTAAAACTAAAATAACATCTAGCATGATATGAAAAATTCTCTTCCTCCCCGGCAACGGCGCCAGAAAAGTGCTTGATGCGTGTGAACACACGTTCGTTGGGAGACCCCAAGAGGAAGGTATGAAGAGTGCAGTAGCAAGTTTCCCTCAGAAAGAAACCAAGGTTAAATCGACGAATAGGAGGAAGGAGTAGCTTCAGAAGGCTGAAGCAGCTGAGATGGCAGGACGCACTACCGGTTCAGCGGCAACATGGAACCTACACAACACAATCAAATCACTTTGCCACAACGAAGCAGTGAGGTTGTCAATCTCACAGGTTTGCTGAATACAAAGAGGTTAAACGTATGGTGTGGAAAACAGTAGAAAAACAATAGAAACAGTATAAAGCAGTATGAAAGCAGTAGGTGTTTTATCAGTATGAGGAAAATGGACTGGGGTCCACAGTTCACTAGTGGTGTCTCTCCGAGAAAGATAAATAACATGTGTGGTGAACAAATTACAGCTAGACAATTAACAGAAATGAAGGTTGCACCGTAGTGCATATGCAAGACATACATTCATGCGGGCATTACAACAAAATACATAAACCGTCATCCAACTGCATCTATGACTAATAATCCACCCTCCGAATATCATCCGAACAAATGTTGGTATTAAGTTGCTAGCAACATATTATCGCCGTAAGCAAAGTGTGTAATGTAAACTAAGTAAACACCATTGTTTTCTCCCTAATGGCAACATCATATTCTCCATCCGTCACGTTTCTGTCACTCAAGCACAGATGAAAAGGAGGCATGAACCCACTATAGAGCATAAATACTCTCTCTTGGAGTCACTAGCATCTACTTGGGCAGAGCATCTACTAATAACGGAGAGCATGCAAGATCATAAATAACATAAGCATGAAGATAACATGATACATTGATAATCAGAAGACATAGCATTCAACATTCATCAGATCCCAGCAAACACAACATGTAGCATTACATAAAGATGATCTTGATCATGATAGAAAGCTCACAAGATCTAAACATGAGGTACAAAGTGGAGAGAACAACCATCTAGCTACTGCTATGGACCCGTAGTCCGGGGATGCACTACTCACGCATCACTTCGGAGGAGGGCATGGTGGTGTAGACCCCTCCGGTGATGATTTCCCCCTCCGGCAGGGTGTCGGGGAGAGCTCCAGAACCCTCCCGATATCGGGATGACGATGACGGTGGCCTCAGGTGTTTCTCGGGAAAAAGTGGTGGAATATCTTTAGGGTTTACGTCTCGGGAGGATTAAATAGGCGAGATGGCAAAGTCGGTGGAGGCCTGGGGGCCCCACACCACCCCCGGCGCCGCCAAGGGGGCGTGTCGCCCTATGGTGTGGCCCCCCTGAGGCTCCCCTCCAGGTCTCTTCAGGACTGCGTGGAACCTTCGGAAATTCTAAAACTTCCGGCCTTCAAATTTTCCAATTCCGAGAATATTTCCAGAACAATTTTTCCGAAACTAAAAACAGTAGAAAACGGGAAACTGGTTCTGTGGCATCTTGTCAATAGGTTAGTCCGGAAAATCGATAAAAATGACATAAAGTGTATAGAAAACATGTGGGAAACTATAAGAAAACAACATGGAACATCAGAAATTAAATATACGTTTATGACATATCAGCGGGGCGAAGGCGCGGCTAGTTGGCAGCGGGGACGACCTGGTGCGAAGCTTGGCCGGCGGCGCCCCAGGCCCATATCTAGACCCTTTGGGCCCGATCTGGTACGACGGGCCGGTCTGGGCTCCGAGTGGGCATCTCTGGCTGGTGTGAGAACTTCTTCATGATGGGGATGGCAGCGGCAGCGCGGCGGTGGAAGCTTCACGGGCCCGATCCGGGCTCGGCCAGGCCTTTTGGCCAAGTATGCTCATGTCTGCTACTGCGACCGACATCGAAGTGTCTGCCATGGTGAGACGACGACATTGGCCTCAAGACTGTGTTGGCGTATGTTGGTGGGCGGTGAGCTTGATTGAGCCGCCGGGGTTGTGACGTGTCGGGGGTCGGGAGAAATCTATGTCGGTTCCTACCAACACAGGCGCGGTAACGCCTGCGGGAGCTGCCATCCTTCTTGAAGGGTGTCGGGTGTGCCCCTACCCCACTCCCCTCCGTTTACCGGGAGAAATCCTAGGATAGGTCCGGGCAGTATCATCGTCATCGCAGTCCTTGCTGAAGGTGTTGCTTGGTACGCGGCATATCGGAAGCATATGAGTGTGGTGGAACTTCTCGGGTGGGCGCAGCAGTTGCGAGACAGCTTCGCTTTCGTCGAGCTGATGTCGTTGGCTTTCATTTCTCTTGTTGTTCTTTTGGACTTGATTGTGTTGTTTGCCCCAACAATGGTCTCACGGTTGTATGATGTGGTTGCTATATTGATATAGCGGGGTGTAAGCCTATTTCGGTTGCCCATGACCTTCTCATAACTAACTTGTGCGGTGCCACTTGCCTCTTGGGTGACTAAACAGCTAGAGATTAGTATTCTAATGTTGCTTGCCTGTTAACAGCTAGAGATCATTTTGGTAATGCTACTTGACAATTAAATACGTTGGCTCGAGCATCATTACCTCTAACCGATTCTATCCTAAACCGTAGTTGATAGAAAGTCAATGAGATGGAATGGTTGCAACGATAGTTGAGAAGGAAGGCTTCTGCAGATACAACTACAATTTTCCATTATCATACTTGATAGTTGTCCATCTGACCATTTCAATGTTTTTAAATAAAGCATTTGAAAAAACTACAGGTTGTATTGAAGATCCTGAAATCACATAGGTATGTGGAAGGGTACTAATATAAAAAGGAAGAAATCAATTTCTGCATTGCTACTTAATAATAGGACAAAGCTATAAAATATCACAGACAACGACAGCTTAAATCTCGAGAGGAAAAAGATACGCTTTTTGACAAGTTAACATAGCTTTACCCAAATACCCACTCAATATAAACTTGAAGCATGCCATCGCAACCAATTCAAGGACATACAGCTAGAGAAACAGGAAGATCAACATAATGCCCTATAAATATAACTACCGCTTTTTATCTTAGTTCCAAAAGTTTGCAGCTATGGTACAAGTCAGACATTCTATAGCAACTGTTCTAGCAACAGAAGATTTCTCATACTCAAATGGCATTTCGACCACCAGTAGTTAGACCGAACGCAACAGTAAGATTGCCCACCACCTTCTCTCAACTAATT
The DNA here is from genome assembly GCA_028641055.1 of Alopecurus myosuroides. NCBI lineage: Eukaryota > Viridiplantae > Streptophyta > Magnoliopsida > Poales > Poaceae > Alopecurus > Alopecurus myosuroides. Next base: position 20,322 of record JAPCYS010000148.1, read on the forward strand.
GAGGTGTGCAATGCCAGTTGTCCTCTGGTTCTAAACATATACGCTATTTGGGTGTCTAATAGCTAGAGATTAGATTTCTAATGCTACTTGCGAATTATATTGTATAAAGTTATGATCCAATCAGATATGCCGGTCGATATTTTCAGAAACATGGCGTATGAAGGCAGGGTACCGCTGAAGATTAAAGTTTTTGTGTGGTACCTTCATAAAAGGGTGAAATTCACAAAAGATAATCTTGTCAAACGTAATTGGCATGGAAGTTCAAAGTGTGTTTCTTGTTCTCAGGATGAGACGATTAAACACTTATTCTTTGATTGCTCATTTGCACGTTCTATATGGTCCGCTATCCAAATGGCTTCGAATCTTTATCAGCCCACATCCGTTGCAAAGATCTTCGGCAATTGGTTAAACAGGGTAGACAAAAGATTCAAAACTATTATTAGGGTAGGAGCGCTAGCCGTTATATGGTCGCTCTGGCTATGTAGGAATGACAAGATTTTCAATGATAATTTTTTTTTCTCTCATGCAGGTTCTATTCCGATGCACAGGTATACTCCGTTCGTGATCCACATTACAGTAGGGGGAGTTTCGAGACCTTTTTATATAGGCTTGTGCACGACCGGAGCAGGTGGCGAGGGATATTTTTATCCCACATGGATGACCGTTTGATCTACGGATGGCAGCTCCATAGAGTCGACGGTCTACATCATTATGATTTGTTTAGACTTGTCATCTTTTTGTTTTTCTTTTCTTTCGTTTTTGACTGTGACCGGGTGTAATGCTTAAACCTTTTAAGTAATAAAAGTCATTTATCAAAAAAAAAAAACTTGCGAATTAGATAGGCTAATTCTAAGCATCTTTATCTCTAACCGACCGTGTCTTGAGATGCATAAGAACCTGAAGATGGTTCAAACTAGTATGATAGGATAATGACATTTTTATTTCATAAGCAAGGCATCACATGTATACTTTTGTACCCAAATGGAAAAAAGAAGCTCCATGTAACCTTCTCTGAATTGACCGAAATGTCTATGCCAACTGAGCATTCGGTTTTGATACATGAACATGTATATGTGAGAGAAAGCTAGAGATCATTTTGGTAAAGCTAGTTGCCAATTAAATACCAGCCTGGAGCATCTTTATCTCTGACCAACTCTATCTTAAACTGCAGCTGGTAGAAAGTCAATGGGATGGGGTGGTTGCAACGATAATTGAGAAGGAAAGCTGCTGCACATACAAATAAAATCTTCGATTATCATGGTTGCTAGTTGTGCATCTGACCATTTCAAATTTTCAAAATAAATCATTTGAAATAATTACAAGTTGTATTGAAGATACTGAAATCACATACGTATGTGGAAAGGTACTGATATAACAAGGGAGAAATCAACTTATGCAGCTACTTAACAGTAGGAAAGAGCTATGAAATATCACAGAAATCGGCAGCTTAGATCTCGAGAGAAAAACATAAGCTTTTAACCTGTACTAGCATAGCTTTACGTACTGAAAAATCAACTTGAAGCATGCCATCCCAACAAATTCCAGGAGATACCGATAGAGAAACAAGAAGATCACGATATAATGCCATATAAATATAGCTCCCTCTTCCCAGCCAAGGTACAAGTCATACGCTCTGTAGCAATTGTCGTAGCAATAGAAGATTTCTTATACTTCAGTGCCTCTCCATCCACCAGTAGTTAAACCGAACGCAACAACTAGGTTGACATCACCTTCTCTCAACTGATTGCGGTGTGCAATGCCACTTGGACAACTAGGTTATAAACATATATGCTCTTTGGCTGTCTAACAGCTAGAGATTAGTTTTCTAATGCTACTTCCCAACGAAATAGGCCTAACAACTAGGAGCAACTTTATCTCTGACCAACTCTATCGTAAACTGCAGCTGGTACAAGTCAATGGGATAGGGTGGTTGCAACAATAATTGAGAAGGAAGGCTTCTGCACATACAAATAAAATCATTGAGTATCATAGTTCCTAGTTGTCCATCTTATCATTTCAAAAAATTCAAATAAAGCATTTGAAAAAAACTTACGAGTTGTATTGAAGATACTTAACCACATAGGTATGTGGAAAGGTACTGATATAACAAGGGAGAACTTAACTTCTGCATTTCTACTTAACAATAAAAAAGAGCTAGAAATATCACAGAAATCGGAAGCTTAAATCTCGAGAAGAAAAACATAAGCTTTTAACCAGTACTAGCATCGCTTTACCCACTCAAAATAACTTGAGGTGTGCCAGACATTGCTCGCATTCGTGATGCAGGTACACAAGTGCGGATCCTAGGAAACCCTAGCCGCCGCCCCAACTCCTGCCCCAACTCCCTGGCCCGCCCCGAGACCTCGCCGCCGGTTCCCCCACCCCCCGCGACCTCCCGTCCCCCCCGCAGCTCGCAGACCCCCGCGTCGCCCCGCTGCGGCGACTCGGGGGGCGGAACACTGCAGCCACCGCCCCCGCCCCCGCCCCCTTCCGAGCTCTCCTCCTTGCCGTCGCCGGGAAAAGCCCGTGCGGTTGAGGGCGGCGGCGGGACCCTTCCTCGCTGCCAAGGGTGATGACGGTGCGGCGTCTAGTTCCCCTTCTTCTGGCGCGAGCAGCCATGGCAGCGACCCCTCTTCCCGGCATCTGGTGCGGGTGACGGCGGCGCGGCCTGGAGGGTGTCTCGAGTATCCTTCCCCTCCTCCACCCTGCTGCCCTCCCGACTCCCTCGTCCTCGATCGTGGAGGCAGCTAAAAGCCACTGCTGTGAGACCATGGCTGGTCCGTGCTGCGCCCTGAGCGGCGGCAGCCGGCTCCTCGCATGTACTCGTGCTTGCGCTGCGCCTCGGCGGTGGTGACGGTAAGGCCATCGCGGTGCTTACGCTGCGCCCTGAGCGGCGGCAGCCAGCCCCTCCTTGGACTTGCACGTGTGCTGCGCCTCGGCTGCGGCAGCGGCGGTGAGGGTCCTGTGGGGCTCGTGCTGCGCCTCGCGGCGGCAGCTGGCCCCTCGCCGGAAAGTTGGCGCTTTGTCACCTTTGGCCGGAGCGGTTGTGCGGGTGTTGCCATCGTCGGAGGCGTCGAGACTCTCTGCGACCGGCGGGGCTGGTGAGTTTGGATGGTCCTGGGAGTGTGCTTGATGCGCTGCGGACGGCTTGACCGCTCGCGCGTGGGTACCCGGTGTCCGGCAGGAGGAGGATGGCGGTTGGTGGGGTTGGACCATGGGATTTGGTTACAATGGCGAGGGGTTGCGGTGGCGGCGGTGCGAAAAACAGGGACGCCTATTCCAATCCGTTGGGTAGGGTGGGAGGTGGACGGCAATGCAATGCGGACCAAAGTCATCCCCGTCTTCGGTCGATGCCGGCGGCGATGGCGCCCGTGGGCGTCGTTTCCCTCCTTGGAGGCGTCGCCAAGTTGTGCCGACATTTCCCTCCTCTCTCGGTTTGGTGGATGTCTCCGGGTGAAAGCCTAGATTATGTTGGATCGGCGTGATGGCGGCGTCTTCGACGTCGTCCCTCCGTTGGGAGCATCGCGCTTGGAGACACGGCTTGGAGCTCTTGCTTATTTCCTCCATCGCTCGCCGTCGTACAAGGCTGAAAATGTTCAGAGACGCTATGGACGTTGTCGCCGGTGAGTCGGAGACGTCACCTTACTCGGGACCGACCAAATCCCGCCATCTACTTGCCACTTCTCAGGCATCAAGGATGGATGATGCGTCGACAAGGGAAGTTCGGGTCAAGCTGTCGGCCTTCGTAGATGACCGGCGTCGATTGAGACGCGGCGATGTTGCTCGGCCTAGGACAGGCTCTTCTGCTTGGTAGTTCTGATCCCATTGGTGGCTGTCTTCGGACTAGCCGGATGTGGAGTGCGTTCTACGCTCGTGATTTGGCGAGTTGTGAACGTTATGCTCTGTTGTGTTGTGTTGTATAGGATGGTGTCTGCTCCTTCTTGAGCATGTAAAACTCTTCTTTTCTATCAATGCAAAGAAACGCAAAGCTTTTGCGTTTTCGTGAAAAAAAACAATAGAAGTTTGCAGCTATGATGGGATGTAATGCATTCTTCAATCGAGCATAGCAGTAGTAGTTGCTAGCTGCGTAACTCAATTCTCAACAATAGAACTTTTCAGAAACTACCACTTGTATTGAAAATACAGACACAGTGCTGATTCTTGGCATGTTTAATACCACATGGTTCTGATTCTTGGAATTTTTGGGACTGTGAAAAAAATTGGAATTTATGACAGAACATTTCTAATTATATATAGCTGAAACAAAGGAAATAAAAGGAACAGACACTATCGGCTCTAGATTCAGTGTTTTGCCATTGTAGCCAATACTAATCTGCACGATTGGAGTCAGGTCAACTCTCTTTATTAATCAAGGTCAATGTTCCGTGTGTATATGTGTGCAACCAACTAGTTACATCGCTGGATTTAAAGGTACGCTGCATCTGATACGATCATACCACTCATCTTCGCCATCCGATCTCTCTCTCCGTCTACAGGTTAGTGGTACCCTTCCTCATTTACTTCGTGTGCCATTAAATCATATAGGTTGTCTGTCATGAAAGTCCTTCCAGTTTCAATGTTGGGGTAGCAGTTTCAAGTTCCTCTTTCCAAAAATATATTGATAGCTTTATACTGGATTTAAGCATATGATTGCATCTTAACAGACTTATTTTATGTTAGATAATATTGATTGGCCTCTTTCATCTCAGGCACTTCGAAGATCCAAGATCAACAAGTCTGGTGGGAGATATGGATATTGAATTCCATTTGCTTGAAACTATTACAAACAAATTTGCAGATAAGGTTGGCAGTGGTGGGTATGGTGATGTTTACAAGGTATATTCTCTACTTTTTTTTCAATTTCTGACTATAAGACCCTGGTCCATACTAACAACATAGCTTCGCATCACAGGGGTTGTATGATGGAAAGGAGATTGCGGTGAAGAGGCTTCATCCCTTGCAAGGACTTGATGATAAGGCATTTGATAGGGAGTTCCGTAACCTTAATAAGGTTAAACATATAAATGTCGTTAAGTTACTTGGCTACTGCTACCAAATAGTTAAAAAGTTTGTTCCCTACAATGGAGAACTAGTTATGGCTATGGAAATGGAGAGGATTCTCTGCTTTGAATATATGGAGGGTGGAAGCCTCGATACACATATTGGAGGTATTCGTCGAAGGTCATCCTCATTACTATTTAGCATGCTTTGATAAATGATCTAGTGGCTCTATACGTTTCTCTCTTTCCATTTGCAGATGAATCTTGTAAACTTGACTGGCAAACATGTTACCAAATTATCAGAGGGACCTGCGACGGTTTAAATCACCTCCATGGAGCACATGAAAAACCTATTTTCCATCTGGACTTAAAACCATCCAATATATTGCTGGATAAGAGCAACAGGACGGCAAAAATTGCAGATCTTGGTTTGTCCAGACTTGTTGCTTCAACTGAAACCCATAAAACACAGATGGTCAACGTCAAAGGAACCATGTAAGTTGACAGATCATATTTTAAGTCAGTTAGTATTGATTGTATTCCACTAATCGTATCTTTGATTCTGATGATATGTTGCAGCGGGTACATGCCGCCAGAATATATAGATGGTGGTTATATATCGAAGAAATATGACATTTTTAGTCTGGGAGTTATAATTCTGAAAATAATGACAGGAAACAAGGGTCACTCCCGCTGTTATGAAATGTCTCCGGAACAGTTCACTAAGATGGTAAGAAATATTATCTTCTGTATGATGATGGATTGGTGTATTTTGTATTTCTGACACTCTGTTATGTGTTTTTATTTTATTTTGGACCCACCTATCATGTTTCCAAATTGATGTGCCATTTTCTCAGGTAATAGAGAACTGGGAGGGAAGGCTGCAGGGAACATCAGGGTATTCATCACACCAGAAAGACATCCTACAAGTGAAGAAATGCATTGAAATAGCAGTAAAATGTGTGGAGAAAGACCGATCTAAAAGGCCCCTCATAAAAGATATTGTCCATGAGCTGGCGGAACTAGAGGCTAAGATTAAGGAAATGTCAATAGATGTAACTGGTCAGGTACGATCATTCTGATGGATACACCAAGTTTTGGAATAAGTTCAGTTCAGTATGACATGCATGCACTATGTATTAGGTGTGTATAAATCTCATTAGATACACCAAGCTAGAGTGACCAATCTACACTTCCTTGCAGACAAGTTCTAACTCCAGCATTCTCGCGATCGATCCGGCGATGGAGCTGCGTTTCCTATTCGAGGCAACAAAGGACATATCGACATGTATGCAGCTAACCAACCAGACGGATGGCTTCATAGCATTTCGTGTTTTAACCGACCAAGCCAAGTACTCCGCACAACCAAACAAAGGGATCATGGCGCCATGTACTAAGCGGTATATCTCTGTGACCTTGCGGGCACAGGATGAGACGCCACTAAATATGCGGAGCGACGACATGTTCCTTGTGCAGAGCGCTCCTGTGAACAAGGACCACGCGTGCGATGGGATTGCTGAAGACGAAGCCATGACAGGACTGGCGGCGGGTATGGTGAGACTGCCGATTGTTTACGTTGGGTCAGACCAAGTTGCTCGTTGATAGTTACAAAGGGAGCAGACAGGGAAGGTAACTTACAGGACACAGGTTGCTAATGCACACGGGATAGACATACACTGGCATGTATGCATTCCCTTTCTGAAGTTGTAGGTGACTGACAATTCTTCCTTGTTGAGTTGCTTCGACGTTGACAGCAGCATGTGTGTTTAACCTTATTTGGCGCTGGCATTGTCATGTATATTATGACTTCAGAATTCTTATTGACATCTTCTGATTTGGTAAACTCGGAGTAGGGGCGGTTGCACCATATTCCATTAGTACGTTACTAATGAGATCTATATGGGGCTAGAAAACACATCCCTTCTGAAAGGGCATAAGAATTCAGAATAGCAGCACTGTCAGTGTTTTCAGACCTCATAACAATCACAGCTCACAAGAAAGCTAGACCATCATGGATCCTGACACGAACATAGCCATGGTTCAGCCTCGTTGAGGTACTAGGTGCTTGGACGGCAGCCATGGTTTTTTCCGTTGAAGTTTGTAAGCTGGAAATCGCAGTAGAACACTACTATCGGCACTACTATCCCTTCTCTGTACATCATGATTTCTGATTTCTTACCATCAGCCATTTTCTGATTAGTTTGTAAACATATTACACTCTGTTACGGGGCAAGCAAATTGTGGGTGTATGCAGACATTCTGTGAGATAAGAATGTATTGAGCAAATAGCAGCAGAGCAACATCAACTAGAGTCGGAACAGGGGAGGTTAGCAATATGCCCTGCTGGCTTATGATAATAGTAGTTTTCGATTGGGTTTTCAGAGTTGAGAGCAATTTCGACCGTCAGAGGGGGTTGCTAACCTCAATGAGAAGAACGCGGGGAGGCCGGGGTGCCCTTCTTCTCCTGCGCCCCATCCGATTCCTAGGCCTCCCCGCGTGGCTGACGAGATCTTTTCCGCCAGTGAGGTGTACTTGTGGGAGTTCTTGGCAACTCGGCGACCTCCTGCAGCTCGATCTTGGCCTGGTCGGCGCCGGCGGCGCTGTCGGTACCTAGTGGTGGTTTTGATAGAAATAAAAAACAAGTGAGAAGCGTATATTCCATTAGTCCTCAAAGTCAGGCCGGAGCTGGTCGACGCCGGTAATCGCGGCGGCTGCGCGCTGAAAATCAGCCCCCGCCGACCTGACCACCGGTCTCCAAGTTCCGCCGGACGAATCGAACTCCGGCGCGCTTGGGCGGCGGCAGAAGAGGAGGCTTCCCCATCTGTCCATGTCTATTTTCGTCGGGCTGGCCGACGTTGACTTGGCCCAGCTGTTAGTGACAAGTTGATATTATCGTAGCGGCTCCGTGCAAAGAGGTAAAAACACGCGATTTCAGTGCCGAATTTAGGGATTTATTTCCGACGAGTTTGGATACGCTCTTGACCCACCCGGAACGAGGGCCGTCTGATGGAAGATCCAAGGTCGATGATGCCTCATCAGAGCGAACAGGTATCGGCACTGATGGACCGTTGGATCTGACGAAGAGGGCTGATCTTGTTTCTTTGCCACCAACTTTAGCATTCAAATTCAGCTTACTCTATTTCTCCGCGAATCAATCTTGGGTCCTGAAAACTCACCTTCGATTACATCAGACCTATCCTCGGAGATGAATGGCGGTAACACTTTTTGTATGAAAGTGGCATCCTTCCAGGTGGCTTCATTAAGAGGCATGTTGCTCCATTTTGTTAGCCAACAGGTATTTGGATGTAACCTTGAGTTCTCGGGACCAGTTTTCTTTCAAGTAATTGCTCTGGTTCAAGCAGAATTGTTCCATCTTCATTGAGGAATGGTAAATTTGGATTTGCAATTGCTTGCGAAAGCTGTCATGTAATTTGTAGTGCTCGGGCAATAGAAGCTTGCAAGAAACATTTCCTACTTTGGCCAATACTTTGAAGAGTCCATGGTATTGAGAATGGAGCTTGAGATGCTTGTGTATGCTGAGTGTAATGTGCATGTGTGGTTACAGTTTGAGGAGACCATATTGCCCGGTTCTAGTGATTTCCGATCCTTTTCTTGTCGGTCTGGACCTTCATCCTATTTTGTTCTAGAATGAGATTTTCCTTGATCATACTTGCAGTTTGTTGAGCAGTGAGGACATAAGAGAATCTGATAGCTTGATCTTGGTATAATGCTGATGGGTTTCTAGCATAGAAAACCAAAAATTTCCTACGCGAAGGACATCCGAAGAGTCAAGATCTAACTTAGGAGATGAAGCAACGGGAGAAAGAGTTTTAAGAATAACATGCCCTCGAAGACACTAAGCGTTATGAGATTGAATCTCGTCGGTGGTGTAGTCGTACTCACGTCTATCTCAAGATCGTGAAGATGTGCGCTGCAATCCGGTAACGCATCCGTGATCGGTCACACGTAAGTCTTGATGACGACCTCTGTTTCCTCGATCCAGCGGTGCTGCGGAAGTAAAGGATCCCCCGGAACTCTAGCAGCACGACATCGTGGTGTGGTGGAGAAACTATGCAGTTAGGCCTTCGCCAAGAGAATGACCATGAAATGGAGCAGCAAAAGGAAGGACAAAGGAGAGGAGATGACACAAGTGTGTAGGAATTAGGCACCACTATGGGCCCGGGCCTCAGAAGATGTGTTGAATCCACCCAAGGAGGGACACTAGAAAATCCCACGTGCATGGACACTAGAAAATCCCACGTGAGGGGGAACAAAGCCTTCCCATATGCTGTCATGATTGCGCTCCGAGAAACGAATATTTAGGCTTTGGAGGTTTAGCAAATTCTCTATAGATTTCACCAAAGCTCTTTGGCAATTATCACCACTTCTACCAATAACCAGAAAATGGAGGTCTTTAAGATCTTTCAGCTTGCTCAACCCTTATGCAAAGACAAGGGGCACGCAGACTCCCACCAAAGATAGATATTCTAGGGATGTCATGTTCACTAGCCAATCAGGCACTTTAATCTTGGTAGCACCCGGACATTTCAGTTGTCTCAGCAGGCCAATACTGTGCGGAAATTCTCTTATCGTGGTTCTGTTCAGAACCAATGTTTGTAGAAAACGGAGATCTCCAATTTCTTCAGGGAGCTTACAAATGGGCACCCTTTGTTAAAACCTGTTAGCCTAGTCTTTCCATCAGTTCGGACTTTTGGAATATATGGCTAGTGCATCTGTCTAATATGGTATCAGAGCCAAGAGGTCTCAAGACCCGGCCAACGCACTATTAAATCTAAAATAGTTGCGGCCATTCATCGATCCCACGTCTGAGGGTCTTCCTGTACGTCACAGCCTAGACGTGAGGGGGAATGTTAAAACCTGTTAGCCTAGTCTTTCCATCAGTTCGGACTTTTGGAATATATGGCTAGTGCATCTGTCTAATACCCTTCAGTTGTCTCAGCAGGCCAATACTGTGCGGAAATTCTCTTATCGTGGTTCTATTTAGAACCAATGTTTGTAGAAAACGGAGATCTCCAATTTCTTCAGGGAGCTTACAAATGGGCACCCTCCCTAGTCTGAGATACCTCAACTGAAGTAGGTTCCCAATATGTTCAAGCTGATAAGGCTGATCTTCATTAAGTCTACATCCTTCCATAGATAAGACACATAATACTTTAAAGCATGGAAGTGGTGGCGTCACATAAATATGGCAGCCAGTGGCATAAAACGATCCCAGCTGTACCATGCAATTAGTTGGCAGCCAGTGCTGCTCGTCTCTTGCCAATACAGTAAAATATTTGCTGCTCGCCTTTGCACAGATCATATCCAGCACCAAATCATGGATACGGAAACAAATTGTTGCTCCGAAGTGTGTCTGCACCACCAGCTGGACCATGTTTCTACTGACGAGCTGATTGAAATATCTCTCCCCAACCTCAAATAAACCTCTCCCTGGTTCCTCATGAACAAAACCTTCGGCAACCCACGTCCTTATCGCCGTGTTTTTCTTGACTGATTTGCCTCCTGGATATGTGCTTAGATGCAATAAGCATGCCTTTAAATGAGATGGTAGGTCAGTATAGCTAAACAACAATATCTTCCTTGTGTTATCGGCATCTTCGTTAACCTCAGGCTACAAAACCAATAGAGTTGTATATCTTAGGCCAATCTTCCCTCTGTTTACTAGCCAACAGACTAGCTATTGTAATGATAGCTAATGGCACACCACGACATTTTAATAAAATATTTTCAATTACCTCGTCTGTTACATCATACTCACATCTGCCTTCCTCAGGAGACAATGTAGCATAGAATAGTTCTTCAGAGTAACCATGGGAAAGCGGGTCTAGTCTGTATACATCAGTAGCTATTGTGGCAACTTCAAATATACGTGTAGTTATGATTATTTTACTTCCACATTTGCTATCCACAAAAGCAGATTTGATGGTGTCGTGCCATTTTTTTTTTCCCACAGATCATCAATAACAATGAGGTACCTATTCACATGAAATGCAAGAGCAGTAAATTTTTTTTTTTTCGAGATTGGAGCAGTAAATAGTTAATATATGTAAAGTACCCGTTGGAAAAAACAAGAACGATGGGACACATGTCGTTGCATATCTTTTTAGAGTAACCATGGGAAATCAGGTCTAGCATGTATATATCAGTAGCTATTGTGGAAACTTTCAAATATACGTGTATTTATGATTATTTTAGTTCCGCATTTGCTATCCACAAAAATATGTTTGTTTAATCATGCCATGCTTTTTTGTTCCACGTATCATCGACAAGAATAAGGTACGTATTCATGTGAAATGTCAGAGCAGTGACAGTTAATGCATCGAATGTACCACTTGAGATGCAATATTAGTGAAAATAGAGACATAGATTCACAGTAACACCTAAATTTGTTTACAATGAATTAAATTTCTACTATGGTTTTTTCTAAATCGAAGGAGACATTAGGGACACCACAAATTAAATTATGTTACTTTATTAACTATGCAGCCATGGAGATATTTTCTATTCTACAAATCGTTGGATTACCTGGGCATGTAGGGATTTAGTTATGTATGTCTGTCAGTGACTTTCAGAATCTTTTCTCTTACTTTGTACAAATTTTTATGAAAAAAATTGTTCACTAAATTTCACTGAAAATGGGAGCGGACTGGCTCGAGAATGTGCAGACTATTCAGGAGAATGTGCAGACTATCCAGATGCCAATGTACATATGCCACTTTTTGTGACTTGTTTGTAAGACTAGTGGCCGAGGGATTTGAGAGGCACCAATCCAATAGATGAAGGTAAACGCATATTCCCTTGGTCCCAAAATATAAGATGTATTTTGAGAAGTCAAAGTTTATTATATTTATTAAGTTTATAGATAAAATATATCAGCATCTACATTATTGAATAATTATAAAACATTTTCCCTTGGTCCCAAAATATAAGATGTATTTTGAGAAGTCAAAGTTTATTATATTTTATTAAGTTTATAGATAAAATATATCAGCATCTACATTATTGAATAATTATAAAAATATATTTCAAGGTGGATCTGATGGTATCGATTTAATATTCTAGTTGTTAATATTTTTTATAAATTTGATATAACTTTATGAGGTTTGACTTCAACAAAAACTAATGTGCACTGCATTTTGGCACAAAGGGAGTATATTTCTGTAGTTGCTAGTTTAATTCCATGTGGATGCTGAGCCTATTAGTATTTCTTGATGTGTCACACATCACATGATCCTTCATCCAAAATTCCGGCCTTCAAGTTTATATACCTTGGTTCATCAAGTTCAAAGAGAATGTCACGCAACAGTTTCTTCACATAGGGATTCCGACCCACTCGAATAAAAGCCGTCAAAGCGAAGGACCCTTTTAGCTGATTATACACAGCCCTGGCAAGTGTGGTCTTGCCCAGTCCTCCAATACCAAAGATTACACCTTAATTTTGGGCAATTAGACGAACCATCAAACTTATCTAGGGCCTGTTCGGATCCTCTCCACTCCACCAACTGCGCTCCTGGAGCGGGTGGAGCGGTGGCGAACGCAGCAACTCCGCGGAGTTGAGTGAGCGGAGCGAAACGATTTGCGTTCATTTTTATGGAGTGGCTAAAACCGAGCTCCGCGCGCTTCAAGAATTCCGATTAGCTGGAGTTGAGTTAGTGGAGTAGAGGGGATCCGAACGGGATCCTAGTCTCCTATCTTGTCCGATTGAACTTCTATATTATGATTTTTGACCGAGTAGACAAAAACAGAGAACTGATCACTAAATGCCCTTGCCAAATTTTAACTAGAATTTAGCAATTAGTAGTAGGAGCCCGATCCGTCAAAAGTATAATCAATAAGGAAAAATCGCCACGTTTTTCGCCGTGAGAGTCTCAGTGCAGCGCCCAGGCCCAGAATTATTATTCCCACGGCTAACACTATACTGCATGTACTAAAAATCTGGGCCCCCAGTTTTTCTGGGCCATGTGCGGTCCGCACAGTTGGCACCACTATGGGCCCGGCCTGATGGTGTTGTATGTTTCATAAGGTGCACACAAGTGCAAAACACAAAAAGGAATGTAGTTTGCTATAATTAATAAACCGGGTAGATATCATCTGTTGAGGATTCATATGTCAAGGTGGCTCATTTTCCACACACACAAAGCCATTGTGCTCTAGTACAAATGTGAATAAATCTTCATTTGTCCTGCACATTAGAAAGTTGCAACATGTCAGTTGTCACAATTTACTGAAACAAAGCAGTAAAATTGCTTGTATCATGCCAGGCAACTCAAAACTGATAGGAATTAGCACATTAGAAAGTTGCAACATGTCAGCTAGCACAATTACCGAAACATAGCAATAAAATTGCTCGTATCATGTCAGTCAACAAAAAACAACTGACAAGAATTAACACATCGGAAAGTCATGGAATAATATTGAGAGTTCGACAATCACTACAAGAAATGTGTTGATACATGACGTTCTCGCAATGACGATGTATGAAATCGTCATAAAGTTATGACGATTTTGTGCCATATCATCGTAAGCCGTTAGAGGGTGTGAAAACCCACAATTTTCACGACGATTTGGCTAAAAACGTCGTAATTTTATACTTCCTCCGTCCTGGTGTATAGGGCACATATAGCAAATCTCTAGGCCCTAGGTATTCATTCATTGGGGTTTAAACATTGCATGCATTGGTGGAGAGGGGTGGAGAGAAGCAATCACCCACTAATTAGAAGAGAATTAATGCAAAATGTGCCTAATAGATGGGACTGTATGTATTTGATATTGTGCCCTATACACCAGGACGGAGGGAGCAATTCAGAATCGTCATGAATGATTAGAACTTTTTTTTTCCTATTTTCATCGTCAAATCCGTCTGTTTCGCCTACGTGACATTTCTATTTTTTTCAATCCACCTATGTGTTGTGTCTACTAGATGGCCACATCGTCATTTCGCCTACGTGGCATTTCTGTCTTGCCTACATGTAATATCTACGTGTAGCTTACGTGCCACTTCTGCAACCCCACATGTCACATATGCCCATGATAGGTGAGACCCGCAACATCCTGGACCAAGGGTCCTAACATGTGGGACCCCATCCCACCAACGTGTCCTGCTACATGTCCCCAACCTGTCCTGCTTAATGGTAAGGGAGTGCAAAAACGTCACTTGACTAGACGTTTTACATGAAATTGGGCCATGGTCGGACATGCCACCATTTCTTTTGGAGGGACATTTCTACCGCACCTTTGCACGGGCCAAAACAAGGCCTAGGAGTGAGCTCTCGCGCGCGCCTTGGACCTTAGCAGGCTCGGCAGGCTCGGTAGTGTTTTTTTCAGGTTTTCTTTTCTTTTCATTTCTATGATTTGAATTTAGCCTCTAAATTGACCAAAATCAATTTTGAAAAATTTATAAAATTAACTCATATTAATTATCGTAGCGGCTCCGTGCAAAGAGGTTGGATACGCTCTGAATTTAGGGATTTATTTCCGACGAGTTTGGATACGCTCTTGACCCACCCGGAACGAGGGCCGTCTGATGGAAGATCGAAGGTCGATGATGCCTCATCAGAGCGAACAGGTATCGGCACTGATGGACCGTTGGATCTAACGAAGAGGGCTGATCTTGTTTCTTTGCCACCAACTTTAGCATTCAAATTCAGCTTACTCTATTTCTCCGCGAATCAATCTTGGGTCCTCAAAACTCACCTTCGATTACATCAGACCTATCCTCGGAGATGAATGGCGGTAACACTTTTTGTATGAAAGTGGCTTCCTTCCAGGTGGCTTCATTAAGAGGCATGTTGCTCCATTTTGTTAGCCAACCGATCACAAGTATTTGGATGTAACCTTGAGTTCTCGGGACCAGTTTTCTTTCAAGTAATTGCTCTGGTTCAAGCAGAATTGTTCCATCTTCATTGAGGAATGGTAAATTTGGATTTGCAATTGCTTGCGAAAGCTGTCATGTAATTTGTAGTGCTCGGGCAATAGAAACATTTCCTACTTTGGTTATGTGCTGGACCCAATGGTTATGTGCTGGCTCCGCCACTGTTTGGCGGCGCTGCCTGGTGTAGGCCGGCTCATTTGTGCAGTAGTACCTTTAGGATTTGTCTTTGCGTGCGTGTAGTATGGCGATATGTCGTTCTCCTTTTCTAGATGCCTGGTGTGGTAGCCCTCAGGCTGCGACCATGACCCAGAGAAGCTCCCGCTTGGTGGTTGTCCCTGGTGGATGGCGTGGCAGCGGAGCAGATCTGAAGGTGTGTGCTTCAATACGCTCGGCTGGATGGTTCCTTGGGTTCATCTGGTGTTGGTTTCCCCTCTTACTACCAGGCCAATCATGTAGGAGATGGAGGTGGATGATGAGTGCAAGATGCTCCTGTTGGGTATGCTATGCGGGACGGAGTGATGCGCGAGTTGCGCATCCCAGATGTTGTGATGCCGACCGGCGTGTCGTAAGGTGGGAGGAACCGATGCTAGATAGGGCTCAGGTTGCGTGTTTATATAGAGCCCGGAAGCCCCCGAAGGCGTATACAGGAGGCCTATACGGTTGGTGTATATAGGAGGCATATATAGAGCCAGGAAGCCCCCGAAGGCGTATACAGGAGGCCTATACGGTTGGTGTATATAGGAGGCATATATAGAGCCGGGCAGCCCCCGAAGGCCCCCGTAGGGATACTTCCCGAGTTCTCAGGTTGGCCTATCGGGTCCAGATTCGTGCTACGACCCAACAAGAAAAACCGCAATATTCCTTCTAGAAGGCCCAAAAGAGGACTACCCCAGCTTCATTTTACGGCATAACGAAATAACTACAACCGACATGTACATAGCTTGTAACCTAACCGTGTACGGATTCAAGACCCAGTCTCCTATATAAAGGCTAGGAGAACCTCCGGGTAGGGCATCGATTATTCCACCCACCATAGCCTTTGAGCTGCGCGAGATCCAATCTCTCTACCGCAGGCATTGTTGCACCCGTTGTAATCCTCACCGAAATAATAGAGACAAGTGGGACTAAGGGTTTTACCTCTACAAGGGCCCCGGACCTGGGTAAACCTTGCCTCCCTGTTAACTGTCGAGTCCACCAGCGCACAATCGTTTCCTTCAAACTCTAATTTGTCACGCGAGGGATGTACTCGACACTCAGG
>JAPCYS010001728.1:0-36464 GCA_028641055.1 Alopecurus myosuroides
TAGTCTTTCTGGTTTTCCTGCCCGAGTCGATATTTTTTTTCTTCTTCTGAGGTTTGAGCTCACTGTTTCTCATAACCAAGATATTCTTCCTAGCCATCCACCCAAGGCAGGCACTATCGAGTTCATGGAAGGCCGGGCTGTGGATGTGCCGATGGATCTCGACTCCATCCCTTCCACCACTACTGCTCACTCTTCAAGGGACTTCAAGGACGCGAGTGGAAATGCTGAAGAGATTGTTGATGACTCGGGGGGCGAACCCAAAACGCACTCAAGTGGGCAGCAGCCACGAAGAGGCAACCTCGAAGGATTCCATCTCGTCAAGTGCTACCAAGGGTAGGGAGTCGAGGGAGCCGATTCCTGCTATTCTGCTAGTCTTCAGGCCCTAGCTGCTCCCCAACACACGGCCACCTCTTCGCATCCGCCACCTTCCCAGAAGCCTTGTCGTATGTTAGGTTTGGGCACCTCCTTGAGCGGGTAAGTTTTATCTTGTTTCTGATTTTCCTTGTCTTCGAGTCATTGTTCTGATTTGGCTTTTCTTTTCTCT
Organism: Alopecurus myosuroides; assembly: GCA_028641055.1. Classification (NCBI taxonomy): domain Eukaryota; kingdom Viridiplantae; phylum Streptophyta; class Magnoliopsida; order Poales; family Poaceae; genus Alopecurus; species Alopecurus myosuroides. The sequence continues at coordinate 545 of JAPCYS010001728.1, forward strand.
TTTTTCCTTTTTTTATCTTTTCTTTAGTGATTCTCCCAAGGCTCTCCTCCAAGAGGGGGTGGTTTGGGAGCTTCCTCAGAGGTTCAAATGGCTCCTGTTTCGGATCCTTCTCCAACCACGAAAGAAAAGGCAGTTGTCCAGGAGGCGGCGCCCAAGGACCCAGCTGTTTCCGCAGCCGACCCGAGCCGTCCTGCATCCTCCACCCCAAGATCCTTCAGGTCCATTGACCTAACTGATGTGGACACGCTGGCTCCAGAATTTCAGGTTAGCAAACACGTGAGTTTCCTTTGTTTTATTGACGTGCTTGAATCCTCTTCTTGTACTGTTGGGTACGTGATCAGCGCTCCCGACGGGAGTAGCCCCCGATTCTATGTTTGGCTGCTTGCAGTCAAGCATAGACTCAAACTTATATCCTGTAATTTGACTCAGCTTTTACTTTATGCTTTTCTCCTAGCCTTTCATGATCAACATGAAGGACTTGAGTACTCGATTCCTCAATATTGGGAGGGAGAGAGATATTGCCCGTTCCAATTTCAACAAGGCTAAAGGAACCGATTTCTGCGAGACTTATATTGTTTCGCTCTGTTTGAATTATCTAGTTTGTATTTCTAACACTTCTCCTTGTTCTAAAACTCTTGGTCGTGACTTCTTCTGAGAAGGACGACGCTCTTACTCGAGTGAAGGAACTCGAGGAGCATGTGGCGCCTCTTCGCGGGGAGGCCACCAGTTCCACAAAGGAGTCCAAGGTCGCCACTCAAAAGGCGATCGAGGCCAAGCAGAGAGAGAAGGAGTCTCTCAAAAAGTTTGCAGATTTGGAGGATGCTCTGGTTCCTCGACTCCAAACCACGACTGAATCCCTGACAGGTGTGCCAAATTTTCTTTATTCTTGTGTTTCAGTATATTCTGTTCTAACAATAAACTTTCTTGCTACACAGAGAGGCTTTGAGTAGCCCGCCTGACTTTACTGCTCGTATTCAGGTGGGCCCAATCCTAGACACCATCACTTCTTTTGAGGAGAAAGCGTCCAAGGCAAAGGAATCACTTGTCAAGCTTCGAAGCATGCTTGTTTCCTCCCATGAGTGCTTGTTCCCTGGCGACATGATGCCACCCACTCTTGATGCTTTGATGTGCGTGTTTTTTAACACGAACGTCTTAGCTAAGGTCATTTAGGGGAAAACTCTCTCGGGGGAAGAAACAGTTCCTACTCTTGCACGGGCGCACGACGTCGAAGGGGACTTTGAAGGGGCACTGAGTAGTCCTCCCAAGGACTCGAGCGGGCAAGAGGTAGACCTCAGTTTTGTCATTGACTACTCTATCAAACTAGCCCAACAGCTCCTGAACATGCTTGAAGCTCGAGCGCGGGCTGCTCAGGATGCCGAAGACGCTTGCAAAGTAGTTGCCCAAGACTAGTTTCTTTTTGTATTGTAGTTTTTGTAGGAGCGGTGCCTTAGTGCAGAAAATCCACCTTTTATTTGTAATGAACCTCCTTTGTTGAAGATGAATGAAATTTCTTTGGTTGCGTCTGTGTCATTGCCTTTCTTCTTTGCACATTCTCACCCGATGGGCGTAACCCTCGAGTCCGAGGCAGTTAAATACCGCCAAGCACTCAAATAGCTTAGTTACTCAGGTCTTGACAATCTTCTCCCCCTTTCTTAAGTACCCGGAGCTACCATTTCATCGACTGAGGCGGGTGCTAGTACTCAAGTACCAGCATCCAGGTCTAATTCGAGTCCTCCTATTACTCGTTTCACCCAAGTGAACTCCCTATAGGATTTAGTGTGATTCCTGCGCACAAAGCTTTTAAGCAAAGACGAGGAGCTAAAAAATATGAAGGCTCAACTCGAGGTCTCTAGGTCCAAAGAACAAGCTTCTAGGGGACGCGAAGAATTTCGTCTAGCTGAACTGGCTGCCATAGCTACCGGTCTGAGCTGTAAGTTTTTAATTGTACATCTCCTGTCTTAATTCGACTCATTGTAGCCACCTAACTCGAGTACAAGTGCTTCTGTAGGTATCCAAGGGAATCCCACTGAAGAACAACGATATATTGAGGAGGAGCGTTAGAAACTGGCTGCATATAGCTCCTCTTCATTTTGAGCTGATACCAACAAGTCTCGTGTGCTATTGGCTCTGCAGACTCGTTCTCAACAAGTAGGTGGAGTTATTGGATCATGTCATGCTTCCTTGTGCAACTGAAAGATTTATGGCGCTCTATTTCCTCTCAAGAAAATGCTAGAGGGGCTCTTCAACTTGATCTGGAAAATTAGCAATTATGACCACGGCAAGGCACTGGTTTGTAGACAGCTTGTTGGGGGTGCCAAGGTTGCTCTAGCGGTTGCTAAGACTCATTACATTCGTATGAGTTTGATTAAGATTGTCAGGGTCCCTCTTGCTCCTCGGGGCCATCAACGTGTCAACATGAGCTCTCGATATGAAGAAGCAGCTCCCGCTACAGTTGCACTCATGTGTCTGGCAGAAGAGGAAACAGATGTGCAACTCGGGAGTGGTTGGGTCCCTAAGTTTTAGCGATTCTGTAATCTTGAGTCATTGACTCTTTTTGTAAATAACTTCTATAATTATCTGTCTTGTATATCAATATATCTTTTCCAGTATATTCAAGTATTGATGCTTCTGTAATCCTGTTTGAGTGAGTCGTAGCGTGGCCTTCTGTAGCACAACTTCACGTGTTTCAAGTTCAGTCTGTTCATGTTATTTGCTCATGTGTTTTTGTTCAAGTTCCAACTAACTCGAGTGCATCTGTGGCTGTAAATTGATCTTGTTTTTATTTTAACTCTTTGCTGCGTAGCTGATGGAGTGTCGACACACGCTCGTTGGGAGACCCCAAGCGCAAGGTGTGAAGAGTGCAACAACAAGTTTTCCCTCAGAAAAGAAACCAAGGTTGAATCGACCAGTAGGAGGAAAGAGTAACTTCAAAAGGTTGATGCAGCTGAGATGGAAGGGCGCACTACAGGTTCAGCAGCAGTGTGGAACCTACACGACACAATCAAATAACTTTGCCCCAACGAAGCAGTGAGGTTGTCAATCTCATCGGTTTTGTTAAACACAAAGAGGTTAAACGTATGGTGTGGAAAACAATATGAGGACGGTATGAAAACAGTAGCAGCAGTGTGAAAGCAGTGGAAACGGTGAGTGTATTATCATTATGAGGAAAATGGACCGGGGTCCACAATTCACTAGTGGTGTCTCTCCGTGAAAGATAAATAACATGTGTGGTGAAAAAATTACAGCTTGGCAATTGACATAAATGAAGGCTGCACCGTAGTGCATATGCAAGACATAAAGATTACTATGTGATTCATGCGGGCATTACAACAAGATACATAGACCGTCATCCAACTGCATCTATGACTAATAATCCACCCTCCGAATATGATCCGAACAAACGTTGGGTATTAAGTTGCAAGCAACAGATAATCACGGTAAGAAAAGTGTGTAATGTAAACAAAATAAACACCGTCGTTTTCTCCTTAATGGCAACAACACATCCTCCATCCGTCACGTTTATGTCACTTGAGCACAGATGCAAAGGAGGCATGAACCCACTATAGAGCATAATTACTCCCTCGTGGAGTTACTAGCATCTACTTGGTCATAGCATCTACTAATAACGGAGAGCATGCAAGATCATAAATAACATAAGCACGAAGATAACATGATAGATTGAATCAACATACAACATTCATTCATCATATCCCAGCAAACACAACATGTAGCATTACATAAAGATGATCTCGATCATATAGGGAAGCTCACATGATCTAAACATGAGGCATAACATGGAGGATACAACCATCTAGCAACTGCTATGGACCCGAATTCCAAGGATGAACTACTCACACATCACTTCAGAGGAAGACATGGTGGTGTAGACCCCTCCGGTGATGAATTTCCCTCCCGGCAGGGTGCTGGGGAGAGCTCGAGAACCCTCCCGATCTCAGGATGACGATGACGGCGGCCTCGGGTGTTTCTCGGGAAAAGTGGTATATATCTAGGGTTGATATGTCGGGGGGAATAAATAGGAGAAAGGGAGATGGTGGTGGGCGCCAGGGGGCGGCGCCCTATGGTGTGGCCCCCCTGTGGCCCCTCTCCGGGTCTCTTCGAGGCTCTGTGGAACCTTCGGGGATTCTAAGACTTCCGGGCTTCGAATTTTCCAATTACGAGAATATTTCCAAACAATTTTTCTGAAACTAAAAACAGTAGAAAATAGGGAACTAGCTCTGTGGCATCTTGTCAATAAGTTAATCCCGGAAATCTATAAAAATGACATAAAGTGTATAGCAAACATGTAGGAAATATCATGAAAACAACATGGAACATCAGAAATTAAGGATACTTTTATGACGTATCAACATCCCCGAGCTTAGTTCCTACTCGTCCTCGAGTAGGTAAACGATAAAAACACAAAATCTCTAAGGTGACATGGTAACAACATAAACTTGATCATCAATAATGTAAAATCATATGTAAGTTGAGATCATAGAATTTCTACACGAGCATGATAAATAAAATTTTAACAATAAAGCATAGCAATCACCTTGCATCATGAGAAGTAACACAAATAAAAGATCATGAACAATAATGTATCGAAAGTTATACGTTTGTTTCAAGTATATAGAAAGCATGGCAAAGTGATATTTCGCTAGTCCTTACGAGTGGGAAAACGTAAATGCCAGGACACCTTCAAAGTTCACAAGGAAGACTATAACAAATAATTTGAGAGCAAGAAATAACACATCATGAATCAATTAATAATGTTTCTCGAAAAAATGCACATTAAACTCAGAATGGCAACTATGTTCTCTCAACAGTGCATAAAGTTAGAAGATAGACTCAACATAAAAAGGTAAAACAAAGGCCCTTCGCAGAGGGAAGCATGGATCACTCATGTGCTAGACCTTTTATTTTATTAAACAAAGGTATAAAATGTTTGACACTCCTCCCAACCATGTTACACAAACCATGGCTAACCGAATCCTCGGGTGTCTTCCAACAATCACATACTGTGGAGGAGTGTCTATTTTCTAGGGAGGTGTATTCTTATGTCAACTAATGGTAAACAAAAAATACATTACGTCACAAGACAACTAGACTTCACAAGAGTGGCTCCCATTGAAGGACGCAACTGGTGTAGAAGGTCACCCCTCTTTCTCTTTTGTTTACACAATTATGCTTTGACTGATAAATCAGGGGCAAAAATAGTGAAGAAAACTTGTTTGTATTAATTTGGGGCTGGGCACCCTACTGCCAGCTCTTCTGTCAATTGGATAAGCGGATAAATCCACTAGTCCAGGGTGTGAAAGTCCAATCAACAAGTGAGATAAAGATTATATATTTACGTCCTCATGAGCTAAAACAGGAACACAAAACCGGAGTAATTTTGAAAGTTTTAAAGGTAGCACATGAGCAATTTACTTTGGAGTGGCAGTTAAAGACCACATGTGTGACGCCCCTGGATCGGGTACTATGTGGATTTCCGCGTTCCCGCCGGAATCCACATAATATCTGATCCCGAGTTGTCATTTCTGATACCATTACAACAGTTCACGAATAATCCACAACAACAACAGAAGAGATATATACAAGACGACTCAAACGAGTCAAGAATACAACTGATACAATACAAAGATCCAAATAACAGCGGAAGACGAAAATATCCGACTACGGACAAGATACAAATTGGACTAAGAGTCCTGAAGATAACCGATGGCGTCCAATCCCTGCCCAGGCCAAGCCGGAGGGATTCCCAAGCTAACGTCGTCAAACTTCAAACCTGTTGACTGCATTGTGAATACAGCCCCGAATCATGGGGTCAGTACTGTGGGTACCGGCAGGCGGAAAGCAATACTCAAGATACCAATGCAACCAGTTATCACAAGATACAAATACTTTGGGTACAAAGGAAGAAGTTGTTGGTGTAATGAAGCGGCAGCGGGCGACACTAAGCAATCTATAGAGACGCGCTACAACTCTCGTCTATTAGAAAGGGAAGACAGAGCGCGACGAAACCAACTATAACTACTCACCAAAAACAAAACCCATCCAGTGTTACCCCTACTAAGGAAGCAACCCAAGGAAACCCACACTGTTGATTAAGGTGACATTTATAATATGGTGAAGGTATATATATTACTATTCAAAATATCATCAATAGGTGTAAGTTGTCTGAGTACTTGTTAGCCAGCACTTTCACCAAGTTGCCACATAACCACGGACAACACGGCTTCTCGAGAAGATTCATCCCTGCAGGGTGCGCTACAGTACCCGTACACGTTCGATCAATCCACAACCACAAAGGCAGGATATCTCAACTCGACCTTTCCTATCACCACTGCACATCCAAGGCACCACGGGTAAATTTGAGCGCACGGTTATTCCACCCCGAAATACGGACCTTCATAACACTCTAAGAACGTGTCTCCCTAACCGCAACGACTACATCAGGTCACCGTAGCACCATGAGCTCGTACCTGCAAGTTATCGTGCCAAATGGAAAGCCCAAACTAAGTGTGGTCCCTGGATGAACATCAGCTCAAGTACTAGATCAAGGGGAGTGCCCATACTCACCACCCACATGCGGTTAGCGCGCTCATCATGGATCGGTGGACAAGACCCTTTTCCTAAGTTCGACACTAGCAGGCTCCAAAACCACGCCGGGCCTCCTGCCGGTGCCTTATCATCAAATTATTATTACCCCAACCATTAACATGTTGTTGATTAAGTTGAAACCCAACTATCAAACTAAACAGGTGATGTGACAAAGGACAACAAGACCTGCGCGCAAACAACACTAAGCATGCAACTACGACACGAGGGCCAACAAGGTAAACAAACAACAGTTAATAGGAAGTGGAAGGAAGGTTATATCATGGCTGCAAGGTAAACATATGATAGGATCGAGACACAAACATCGAATCATAAGGCTAGAATAAAGACAACGAGAAGAATCGGTAACAAGTGATGAACGGCAGCCATAGGTAGCAAGTGAGTAAAGCTTGCCTGGAATCCAGCTTGTAGAGGTAGCAGAACTTGTCGGTGCTCACATCATCTCAACGTCCTATCCGCGAAGAAGCAAAGCACTAAAAGAAACAACGGAATGCAACACTTACAACTACGGCAAAAGATCCAGCATGATCAAGATATGGATGCATGACATGCGAGATGCAACTAAACAAATTTAAGCGGAACCAAAGTCCGAGCAATTTAATTAGAAGGTTCATGTTGTTTATCTAACCATCAAATTAAATGTTGATTAACATGGAGAACAAGATATAGGCGATCTACACAATATTAAAAGGAATAGGGCACAAATTGAATTAGGTAGCCCAACACATTCCATGTTTATTATTTAGGTGGACATGCATAATACTACTTAAAATGCACGATGAAACATGCAAACATGATCATGGATGGCATATTAAGGTTCCTTGCATTTTTCTGATAAAGATACACATAAAGTTTGCATTATTTGGATTTGTAAAACAAAAGTTATGGGCATTTGGAGTTAGGGTGCTTTTCTGAAATTTGCAGGGACGTGCCCGTGATGAAAACGACAGAAAAGAGGGCCCGACGCAAAACTGGGAATGCTAAGGGCCTAGGTACGAATTGTCCAGATCTGGATCTGGATCTGGGGAAGTTTCACCGATGGGCAGTCTAACCAGAGAGGATGACAAGCGGGACCCGGCGCCACGCGGTGCTGACTAGGTGCGGGTGCAGACACCGTGGCCACCGGAGTCACCGACAGGCGGGGCCGGTTGTGCATAGTGAAAAAATAGAAAAATAATGCGGACACTGCCCGCGTCGGGTGGGATTCGATCCCGGGAGCTCTAGCTGAGAACAAAGGAACGGAGCCACTCGGCTACCTCTCTGCTTGTGTAAGGATACAGATCTGAAAACATTTAAGTGTAACGGAGCGGGGTTTTCCTGACGGAACTGAAGAAACTAAGCTGGTACTGCACGGGACAGTGATCGATCAGCGATGGCCGACGCTGGCGCTCGATGGCGGGGCACCCAGAGCAGGAGGAGGAGGGAGAGAGGTGTACCGAAGTACGGGAGTCTCACCGAGCGGTTGTGGTCGAAGCAGGAAAGGTCGTGGACGATGGAGACGTACAGGAGGTGACCTAGAGGACACATGCCTACACCTGGACGGAGGAGGAAGAAGATCATGGCGGGGACGATCTGAGCAGCCTCGGCTCATTATCTCCAGCGTAGAGGAAGAGGACGGTGGCGCGGCTCCATTCCCGTACCCAGGTAAGGTCGACGGAGACCATGGCGACAGGTACGTGCTGTTGCTGCTCTCTCTCTTAGGGTGCAGGAAGAAAATTCAGAGAAAGCAGTGAGGGAGGAAGGAGAAAGGGAGAATGGCGGCGGACAGGGAAGAAAGGAAGGAGGGTGGAAAAGCTAGGGTTCATAGGAGGGGAGAGGGGCATCCTTGGGTAGATAAAGTAGGGAGGAGCAGGTGAGGATCGGTGCGGTGGTGGTTTGGAAGGGGAAAGCGACATGAGGAGGGTCACGCGTTCTGCGTGTTCTCCTCGTACGGAAGAGGTGGAAGACAGGAGGTGGGCTGGAAGGAAGATGGGCTGGCCGGTTGGGCTTGCCAGGAAACCACCACACAAAAAAACATTTTCTTCTCTTTTGTTTATTCATTTTTCAGAAAAAAAGAGAGAAGCGGTTTAGGTATTTAGAAAACAGGTTTTAATCATTTAAAATATTGTAGAAAATAGTTTTATATATGCCATGTGATATGATGCATGATGCACAAAAGAAAAACAAACAAAACTAATTGGGAAAAAAATCTCCGGGCGTTACAACATGTAGGTAGGTATGGTGGATACATTTGGCATACTTTGGTTATTATGAGTTCGATTGTACGAGTAGAGCTCATACTCAGTACAGGTGGAGGCTAGCAAAAGACTGCGAGCGACAAATTAAGAGAGCAATAATGGCCATAATCATGCATAGCGACAAAACATCATTAATCAAAGCATAAGTGGTACCACAAGTTCAAAAACTGAATGATCATAGAGGCTATTAGTGACTGGTTCGTATTCATAAACATGGTGTGAGCATGCGCAAAGTCAACCAAATAAAACATTCAAAGGAGAACACCACAAATATATGTTTCAATATGACAAGAACAACTAATGATTCTTTCAATGTCACATTAAACACTCTCGGCTATTTGAGACAAATCATGCTACTAAATAACCACTAGGATTTATAATTAAAATAACATCTAGCATGATATGAAAAAGTCTAGCCAGAGTTTATCCAACTTCTATTTGCAGTTTCTTTTCCCAACAAGCACCATAAAAAAATATGTTTTAACAAAAACTCTCTAAATGATACAGAAAGAAAGCATGATATTAATAACATAACACTACTAAAAATAACAGCTCTGAATAAGAGATGCAATGAAAACAAGAGCTAAACAAGAATTTTTGCAGCAGCTAGAAGAAAAAACTAAGAATACGAGCATAACGAGTATTCAAACGAAAAAGAGGAGCGTGTATTTCTCCCAAACAAGGCTGCTAGGTTCCAATTATATTATTGCAGAAAGGAAAACAAAAGAAAACAAAAGAAAACTGAACGAAAAACAAAAGGCGCTCCAAGTAATTCTCATATGATGTGACCGAATAAAAATATAGTTTCACTAGAAGTGACCTGATAAATTGTTGATGAAGAAGGGGATGCCTTGGGCATCCCCAAGCTTAGATGATTGAGTCTTGTTAGAATCTACTGGGATGAACCATGGGGGCATCCCCATGCTTTGATCTTGCACTCTTCTTGATCACATATACCACCCTCTTCTCTTGACCCTTGAAAACTTCATTCACACCACACTCAGAGAGTAATTCGCATTAGAGGGTTAGTGCAACAATAAAAAATCCATGGGTTCTGTATAGGCACAAGTTCTATTGATACTTTTAAACATTATATACAACCACTGATGTTTCTTGAAGCAAAGAAATCCACTTGACATCGTAAAAGAGCAAATGCAAGAAAAATGGCATAATCTGCCAAAACCTGAACAATTTGTAAAGACGAATTTTTTTGGGGCACTTACACTGCTCAAATAAAAAACTTAAAGAACAAAAAAGTTTCAGAATTAGCCGAGGAATAAGCAAAAACAGTTTCAGGTCATTTCGACTTTTCTGTGAATTATACGATTTTTTACGGTGGACAGCAGAAATCTGTTTCCTGCGTAGAAATCCAAAACCAACTCCAACTTTCATCAAAAACTTTACTTGGCACAAATAATACATGAAAATAAAGATACAAAGGAGTTCCTACAGAAGTATACAACACCATACTCAAAGAAAACCGAGAAAAAAAAGCAAAAAATAAAACCATGGGTTATCTCCCAAGAAGTGCTTTTGTTTAACGCCTTTTAGCTAGGCCCAGAAAAGTGGATTCGCGTGTTTTCAAGTGAAGAAGATGCTCACATAAGAAATGTGAATTAAGAAAAAGAGAGCATCAAGTAGAAAGTATGAAACAAATTTAAGTCTAACCCACTGCAAACAACACGATCTACCCAGGTTCAGGGCCCTCGTGAGGAGGTAAAACCCCTACTCCTGCCTTTCTCTATGTATTCCGGTGTCTCACCGAGTAGCCACAGTACAATGTTCTTGCTACCGAGTAGCCACCCTTCTCTCTACGTGATGAACTAGGTCAAGAACTAGGTCACAATGTGTTCCAGCGTGCGATCCCTCACGCAGGAGGCGGCGGGGCACCTTATATACCCGGTGCCCAGCCGGATCCAAACACGGACAAGTGTCGACATAGTGTGCACATCGTCCTTCTTCCGGGTTCCCGCTGACAGCTTTGGTTCCTAATCTTGGCTGTATCCGGAAAGTCGTTGGGCAAAACCAAGGGGACAGACTGGTATCACTGTGCCAAACACAGAGTGGGGCCCCCTTATCCTGCGACCGCCTGCTTCCATGCTGTCACCGTCAGGCAGGCCGGTCCCAGATGAACAGTAGTTCGAATAGTGCCAAGTACGGACCCGGGATACGCGGGATCCTGTGTCAGAACGGCTCCTTTGACTTCTGGCCCGAGTAGGTTCCCGCCAATTTTACTCGGGCCAACTCTTCTACTCGAATGGACAGAACTTGATTGATATCTCCTTCTGGTCATCTTTGAAGTGAGACCGAGTAGCAGTCGACCGGGTAGCGAGTACCGGGTAGGCGGCTACTCGACCAAACTTCTCTTCTGACAGTTGCCTTTACCACTTGCCTTTACCCTACTCGGGTAACCCCCCGACAGCAGTCCCGAAGCTGGTAGAGTCTTGCGAACTCGTTCACTAGGCTCTGCCAGCTTAAAACCAATCTTCGTAATAACACCTTTGAACTTCAAGATGCCGAGTAAAACCTCCGAGTAGCACTCTGGAGAGTACCTTGGGTCTTCTCTTTTCCGAATAGGGCTAGTCTCCTTCTCTGCGTCCGAGTGAAAAGACTTAGAGAATTTCTCAAGCAAAGTCTCTGCAGCGCAGAGCACAATCCGGCCTTCCGTGCCGCAACTGGACACGTGCCGTGCATCAGCGACCCCGACGTCTCGTTGCCCAGGACACGACGTGCCACGCGCCCAGTTTTCACGGAGCGGGCCCACCGGCTCGTCATGTCCCATCAAGCGCAGTAATAGGCCACGATCTGGTCGTGGGATCAGCTGTGGCCGTTACGCTCGCGTTCCGCGCTTGCGTGCGTTTCTATCCGGCCACAGGCCCCACCACACGAGTGTTATGGCCACGATCGATCCCACTACCCCGATGGTAACGGTTATCTGAGGCGAGGGTATAAATACCCCCAGCGGTAACTTCCTCTTCTCCCACCTCCGTACTTTCCTCTTTCGCCTTTCTGCGTCTTCTCCACCGCCGAGCTCTCCGCCGCCGCGCAGCTCTTTGCGCCGCCGCGGACTCGTTTTCTCCACCAGATCCTTCCCAATCTTCCACCACCTTCTCGCTCGCTGCCATGGCCGCTCGCGCCGGCTGGGCTGGTTCTGATGTTACTGTCGACGACTGCTCCTGGCTCGTGAACACCCGGAGGGTTCCTCCTGGTGTTCAGTGCCGGCCGTCCGACGGCGAACTCGTTCCGGCCCCGCGGGAGGGCGAGCATGTCGTCTTCCTCGCGCACTTTGCGCGAGGATTCGGCCTGCCGGCATCTGACTTTCTCCGCTCTTTCCTGGATCACTTCGGTGTCCAGATGCATCACCTCCCTCCGAATGCGGTCGTCTTCCTCGCCTATCATACCGTGGTGTGCGAGGCCTTTCTCGGCGTCCGCCCCACGGTACAGACATGGCTGAAGTACTTCCATCTCCGTCAGCAGAGCAAGGGGAAGAAGGATGGCGCGGCCACTGGCAGTCGGGTAACCGACACCGGCAGCGCCATGATGCTGCAGCGGACGGGAACCAATCACCCTCGCATTAAGGGCTTGGATTCTGTCCGTATGTGGCAGAAATATTTCCTTTACGTGAAGAACATCCCCGCCACGAAGGGGGGACCGGTGACGGATCGCATCAACCTGCCCGCCTGGAGCAATCGAGCTCCGTCTGGGCAGAACTGGAAGACGAAGCCCTCCAACGACCGCAACGCCGTGCAGATGGAGGAGCGGCTCGCTGCGCTAATCGGAGAGGGCCTCAGGAGCGACGACCCCGTCGCCTGCTGGATCAAGAACCGAGTGCTGCCTCTGCAGCAGCGCTCCCATCCAATGTGCTACCTGGGAGGCCCCCGCGATTGCACTCGAACGACCACGTTCGAGCTCAGCAACGCTGACGTCGCCGAGCACGCGAGGTCCATCCTGACCACGGGCCTCCGCGACGATTGGGAGTATGGGTTTACCCCCTTCAGCCGCACGAAGCCGATTCCACGGGTATGCTCCCCTTTTTCTGCTTCCAGTTTATGCAATCCGAGTAGATATTCTCCTCTTCCTACTGCGATTAGCAATTGCATTCCGTACCGAGTAGAGCACTTATCAGTACTGTTTAGGCTTAGTATGCTTGATGTTTGCACGCCTTGTCAGGTAGCATACTTAGAAGAAATTCTTAGGCTTAATATGCTTGATCCTTGCACGCCTTTCCGAGTAGGATATGCAGCAAATTTCCCTGGGCTTAGTATGCTTTGTGTTTGCACGCCTATTCGGGTATGGTGCCTTCGTGCTACTCGGTTAACTCGCGACACTTCCCTGTTCTTCAGGTTCTTGACCGCCAGAAAGCTGAAAGCTGCGAACGCTTCGAGGGCAACTGGTCAGATGACCGAGAAGAAGATGACCAGGCCTCCCTCGAGACCGCGGATCAGATCAATCTTCCTCATTCCCCTTCGACAGAGAAGCAGCCTGCCGAGACGTCTCTCCGCGATTGGTCCGATGACGAGTTGGAGGGTAACTGAATTCACGCTTTTTGTCTGCGAGAAACACTAGCCCTTTGCTTGCTGTTTCTGAAGTGTTTTTCTTCCTCTTTATTTCACAGATGCTGCAGATGCTGAGGATGATGACGAGGATGAGGACGAGAGAGCCCTTGAGGCCAATCCTCTATCAGTCGCCGCTCCTGTTACCCGCAAGCGGACGTGCAGTGGCGCCTTAGAGCCCCCCGCCAAGAAGAAGAAGGCGACCAAGAAGGTCGTGAAGAGAACAAGACGAACGATTCCCTCCACCAAAGCGTAAGTTTCTTCTCGGTTGCATGTTTCAGTTTACTTTGTTCTGCTCGGTTGACTCCCAATCCTTTTGCTTCACTGTTTTCTCTTGATTTCCTCTGCCCTTTTCTTATCTCTGACCCCAATTTTCTCTTTAGAGCTCCCTTGGACGCGGATGCCGCTCTTGCATCCACCGAGACCCAGAAGAAGGCTGCCATCGATGTCGACAATCTAATCGACCTCGATGGCGACGAGAACAATGCCGCCAATGCATCAACAGAGGGCACTGATGCCCAGAACGCCGAGCCAGAGCCGCAGTTCCGCGCCGAGCAGGAGGCGCAGGATGCTGCTCACCAAGAGAAGCCACCTTCCCCTCCGGCCGACACCACCGAGGGGAACCAAGATCAAGATACAGAGATGCACCACGACGCCGCCCTTGAGCGGCAGGAAGCAGGAGAGGAGCAGCCAGCAACATGGGCTGCTGGACAAGAAGACCCTGCGTCCTAGGCGCGGGTGGAAGCAATGGATATCTCCCAGCCAGATCCTGCTGCTGAACAGCGGGTAGCGGACACGACTGGGCGTTACCCTCTGAGCGACGTGCAACCAGACGCCGTGCAGAGTAGCGCCCAGCCAGATGGCGCATCAGACAGCGCGCCCCTGGCGCCACCAACTGACCAAGGTGGCGCTCAGCCAGACTCCTCCCTGGTGCCGCAACCCAAAGCTGCAACCGGCCCTTCAGCCAAGCCGGTTACTAGGAAGAGCGCCCAAGATGCTTCCGAGAAGGAGGCAGCCGAGAAGGAGAGAGCTGAGAAGGAGAAGGCTGAGAAGAAAGACACCGAGAAAAAGAAGGCCGAGAAGCCAACTGCTCAGAAGGAGAAAGCAAAGAAGAGAGCTGCCGACATGCCGCCGCCGACATCAGCTGGCCAGTCCAGGCAGCTGGTTATCCGCAATCCCAATGCGGTTCCTGCCGCCGCTACTATAGCTGATCAGCCCTGCTACCCTGATTACATGGTGAAGGTTAGCCAACAGCACCAGGTCGGCTTCTCCCCCACAGACCGGAATCTTGCTCTTCAGAAAGGGAGGAAAGTCGTGGCAGTGGATTCCAGGCCCCCGGCCCCAAATCAAGACAGGTGTGTCTCCATTGCTTCTCGGGGAGCTCAAGACCAGACGATAACATCCCAGAGCCTCGAGCAAGTACTCGATCTGATCGGCTTCATCGACGCCAAGTGGGACAGCAAAGTTCTCGGCAACCCCAACTGGAACGGCATCGATCTGGGCGACATCGACCATATGCGTCAGGATTGGAACAAGGTGGACTTGGGTTGCAAACCCATGACCGTCTCGACCACCTCTGCTACACTTGCTGCCAAGATGTTCGTGCACCGCAAGAACGCAGAAGATCTCGAGCAGTCTTACGCGGTAAGCCTTAACTTATCCTTTCCGAGTTGCATCTTTTCTTCTTTTCTACTCTTCCTCTTTTCCTTATCCATCACCCAGTCCCCGAGATTCCGGCCGAGTAGGCGGACACTCTCCCGAGTAGCCGCCTTCTCGGGTTGAATCTCAATTACTTTGCCTGATTCTTGTTTCTTTTGCTTCTCAGAATAGCGTACTGAAACGGACCAACTTGCACCGTCAGCTACTCTGGAATCATGCCATTGCCAAGAGACGCATTGCTGCCTTGGAGAAAGAGAAAGTAAGCGCCGAGGAAGCCGACAAGGAAGTGATGAACAGTACCATGAGGTTGTCTGAGGTTGAAGGTACGCTTCTAGCTACGCGGTTCTTGCGTTTTTTGTTTACGCCCGCTTCTGCTTTTTTGCGTTAACCATTTCTATTCTGCAGGGAAACTGAAAGCCCTGGTTGATGAGCACGCGAACTGCCGTGCCTTTGTTGAGAATGGCGAGGCCACCATCAAGAAGCTTGAAGGTAAACCACTGTCTACTCGGTTCGCCCTTGTGTCTGTTTCCTTTGCTTTTCCACTGATCGTGCTTTCGCTTTCCGTAGAAGATCATAAGAAATTTGCCGAGGAGCATCAAGACTGCCTCAAGCCTGCCGAGGTGGAGGTGCGACTGGCAAGCCAATCTGCTGCTCTGCAGAGTGAGCATGCTACCGAGATGGAGAATCTGCAACTCCAGCTGCAGAAGGCACTCCAGGATGCCGTCAACCTTGGTGTCGAGAGGGACAGAGTCATCGCCGAGAAGGCAAAGGCCGAGACAACAGCCAATGCCAAGGTGAAAGCCCTCGAGCAGGAGTGCGAGGTGCTGACAAAAGCCAATGCTGGGCTCTTTACTCAGCTGGAGGGGCTCCGCTTGCTCGAGGAGAAGCATGTATCCAATGAAGAAGCATGGAAGAGCCAGCTGCAGGGGCTGCGCCACGAGTTGAATCGTAAGTTTTCTCCTTTCTGCATCTCTTCTTCTCAGTCCTACCTCCTGTCTAATTCTGTTACTGAATTTCTCACTTGCTTCTTGCAGAAATCTTCCCTGACATCGTGTCCTCTTGCGCGCCTGCTTTGGCCAAGGCCCAAGCAGCTCGTATTGAGAAGGGCGAGGCTGCAGACACCAGAGCCGAGATCGAGGATAGCATGCTGGTGATGCGAGGGCAGTTCGAACGCCTAGCCGGCGTGGGCACTGACCTGGTGCGCACCGCCTTCCAGCTCCACAAGCTCTTCTGGCCCCAGGATCCTACGCCAACAACTATTTGTGGCCTTGCTCTGAAGCTGCGCAACGTGAAGGCCGAATTGAAGAAGTGGCGCGCCTCTGGAGCTCGGGCGGGTGCTGATTTGATGCTGCTCTGCGTCGCCTCCTGGTATGAGAACTTGAACATGCAGATTATCCGCGGGAAGCGCGCCAATTCCAAGTGGGAGACGGATCCCAGCTGCGTGACCATGCGCAAGCTGATTGCGCATGAGGTTGCGGAGTATGCTGACACGGCAATCTTCATCGATGGCCTCACTGAACCCGACACCGAGGTGGAGGAGGACGAGGAGGAGGACGAAGAATCAGATCCCGAGTTGGGCTTCTTCGATTCACCCAGGGGCAAGGCCGGAAAGGGAAGGCCGCGGTCGTCGAGTAGCGATGAAGAAGTCGAGGAGATCGACACAGCCGCCCTCGAGTTCGGCACCTCATCAGGAGCCGCCCTCGACGACACGGTACGCCCCCAAGGCCAAGCTTCTGGTTCTTCCTTGGCAACAGGACCTGTCTCGGTGGCCACAGCCACCTCAGACCAGGTAGCCACCGAGCACGACGTCGAGATGGAGCAGTCCACCACCGTCCACTTGGAAGCGGACGCGAACAACGCCAGCGCCGAAGAGGAAGCTGCGAAAACAGCTGATGCCAGCTCGGAGGCGGAGGCGACCAAGGCCACCACAGAAAATGAAGCCGCCAAGGCCAGCACCGACAACACCGCTTCCTCAACATGATTTTATCCTGGAAACTTTTTACTCAAACACTTATCAGATTCCCGGGATGCCGGGAGCAAATGTATCAGACTATTTTATTTCGTTGCTTGCTACTCGATTTTATTCCACTTGGTATTTGTTACTTTTGATTTAGTCAATTTGAGCGGCCCTGGCTCGATGCCGGGTTGCGTTAGTATACGAGTCCCGAGTTGCATGCTTTCTTCACTCTCTCTTTTCGTCTCAGCTCTACCCGCAACTTGTTGCTTTTTTGGTATTCGAGTCACAAGAGTCAAAGAGTAGAGCTGCAAATACTCAGCCGCTTAGAAACAAACATAGTAACGCAGCCCACCACTTAGCCGAAAAGATAAGACACAGAACAGTAAAAAAGGCACCCTACTCGGTTCCTGCACTCTCTTCCTTTCCTTAGTAATTTTTCTTGTGCTCATGACCTTTTGCTTTCTTGCTTGCCATGAAGCCGGGTTTCGGACAGCAGCAAAGTCGAAGAGTTGGCATGTAGGTTTAAACACAGTACTCAATGTACCTTTGAATTTTGAAGCAGAGCAACCGAATAGGCAAAAGGTAAAAACGAGTAAAAACACTTAGAGCAGGTTTGGACGAGGGCAGTCCCCGAGTTCAATTTCAGATTGCAGAGTAGAATTTCAACTCGGATAAGAGGGTACATACACATCTTTGCTCACGAATGAAAACGACGGAGTAGAGCTACATTCCAAGGGCGCTTGGTTTCCTCTCCAGCTTTATCTGCCCTGTTCGCCTGTGGTGGGCGCGCATCTATAAGATAGTAAGCATCGTTGTGCAGCGCTTTGCTCACAATAAAAGGCCCTTCCCATGGAGGAGATAACTTGTGCATCCCGGCTGTGCGCTGCACAAGCCTAAGGACCATGTCTCCTTCTCGGAAAACCCTTGGGTTCACCTTTCGGCTATGATAGCGCCGCAGGTTTTGCTGGTAGATAGCCGAACGTGACAGAGTCAGCTCTCTTGCTTCTTCAAGCAGGTCAACGTCGTCTTCTCGAGCTTCTCTCGCCTCCACCTCAGTGTAGAGGGTTACTCGGGGGGAGTCATGCTCTAAGTCTATTGGTAACACGACCTCAGCCCCGTATACCAAGAAGAATGGCGTGTAGCCGGTTGACCGGTTAGGGGTAGTCCTTAGACTCCACAACACCGCTGGCAACTCGTCTAACCAACACCCAGGTGTTTTCAGCAATGGCTCTATCAGCCTTGGCTTTATGCCTGCCAGTACCATGCCATTTGCTCTTTCAACCTGCCCATTGGAGGCTGGATGCGCAACAGACGCAACATCTAGTCGGATATGCTTATCTCTGCAGAACCGCACCATTGCTCCCTCAGCAAAATTTGTGCCGTTGTCGGTGATGATGCTGTGCGGGTAGCCATATCTCAGGATCACATCCTTCACGAATTTCACAGCTGTGGCCCCATCGCACCTCCGAATAGGCTTCACCTCGATCCACTTGGTGAACTTATCCACCATGACCAGAATGTGAGTCATGTTGCCTCTAGCCGGCTGGAAAGGCCCGACCATGTCCAAACACCAAACAGCAAATGGCCAAGTGATAGGAATTGTTTTCAGCTCGGAAGCAGTCATGTGAATCTTACTTGCGAACATCTGGCAGCCATTGCACTAACATCTGGCAGCCATTGCACTTTCTCACGATGTCCTCAGCTTGCTGCAGTGCTGTGAGCCAGTAGAAGCCATGCCGAAAAGCTTTCTTGACCAATGCTCGAGAAGAGGCATGATGCCCGCATTCCCCTTGGTGTATCTCTACCAAGATCTCTTCTCCTTCCGCTGGGTCCACACAACGTTGCAGCACGCCAGTGGCACTTCTCTTGTGTAGCACATCTCGGACTATAGTGTAGCCCTTGGATCTTCTCTGAATCTGTCTTGCAGCCACCTCATCTTCTGGCAGAGTACCATCCCTCAGAAAGGATAATATGGGCATGGCCCAACTCGGTGTCTCCCGTGTGGGAAACACTGGTTCGTCCACTTCCATTGGGACGGGTACCTCCGGTTGCTCTTTAGGGATGGGAGCACTTCTCTGAAGCCCAGACCGATTAGCAAGGACTTCCTCAATGAATGCGACAGTCCCCGGGTTAAGGACAGCAGTCCCCGAGTAAGGAATGACAGTCCCCGAGTAAGGAGTGGCAGTCCCCGAGTAGAGGACGGCAGTCCCCGAGTAATGAGTGGCAGTCCCCGAGTAAGGAATGGCAGTCTCCGAGTAAGGAGTGGCAGTCCCCGAGTTTCCTGTAGCATTCTCCCAGTCAATCTCCATGGGATCAGATTCCTCACTTGGCAGAGAAGGAACAAATATGGACTCCGAGTTGGGAGAAGGCTTGATGGATGGCTTCCTCAAGTGCTCCAAGGCGACTCCCGCCGGGATGGATTGCCGAGAAGATCCCAACTTGGATAACTCATCTGCTGCTTCGTTCTCTGCTCGGTGAATGTGCTGGAACTCACAGCCTTCGAAGAACCCAGTCATAGACTGCACCAGGAAGCGATATGATGTCATGTTGGCATCCAGAGCATCCCATGTACCAGAGACTTGCTGCACCACCAGATCTGAATCTCCATAGCATATAATGCGCTGCACGCCAACCTCCTTGGCTACTCGCAAGCCATGCACCACTGCCTCGTACTCTGCTACATTGTTGGACGCCTTGAAGTGGATCTGTAGCATATACTTGAGTTGATCTCGCTTGGGTGACGTAAGCACTACGCCAGCACCAAGGCCTTCCTTCACCTTTGAGCCATCAAAGTGCATCTTCCAGTAGTTAGAAACTGGAGCAGGAGGTTCATACTGCACCTCGGCCCAATCCACCAGGAATTCCACCAGAATCTGAGACTTGATGGCTTCTCTTCTCGCGTACGCGGGTGCATACGCGGCCAGCTCGATTGCCCACTTGGCTACTCTGCCACTCGCCTCCTTGTTACCCATGATATCCGAGATGGGAGCAGAGCTCACAACCGTGATAGGATGCTCTTGGAAGTAATGCTTCAGCTTCTTGGCGCCCAAGTACACGCCGTAAGTCATCTTCTGATAGTGCGGGTAGTTTTGCTTGGAACTGGACAACACTTCACTGAGATAGTACACTGGGCGCTGCACACTCTTGCCTTCTTCTTCTCGTTCCACCACAATCACCACACTGACTACTCGGTTAGTCGCAACAATGTACAACAACATTGGCTCCTTGGGTAGCGGACTAGCCAAGATGGGAGCGCTAGCTAGCATTGCTTTCAGCTCATTGAATGCCACATCCGCTTGCGGAGTCCAGACAAACTTGTCACTTTTCTTCATTAATTGGTACAAAGGCAGGGCCTTCTCGCCCATTCGGCCCAGAAAACGGCTCAGAGATGCCAAGCAACCAGTGAATTTCTGCATATCCTTCAGGGATCTCGGCAAAGACATGCTCTCAATAGCTTTTATCTTAGAAGGATTGGCTTCAATGCCCCGACTAGATACCAGGAAGCCGAGTAGCTTGCCAGCCGGGACACCAAAGGTGCACTTACTCGGATTCAGCTTCATTTTGTACTTGCGTAGGTTAGCAAAGGTTTCCTCCAGGTCGGCAAGCAGAGTATGTGTTTTATTCGTTTTGATGACAATGTCATCTACGTACACCTGCACATTCTTGCCGAGCTGGTCGTGCAAGCATTTCTGCATGCATCTCTGATAGGTTGCACCCGCATTCCTCAAGCCAAAACACATGACACGATAGCAATAAGCCCCGTACGGGGTAATGAAAGCAGTCTTTATTTGATCAGCAGGATTGAGTGCAATCTGGTGGAAACCAGAGTAGGCATCTATGAGAGACAACAGTTCACAACCAGCAGTGGAATCGATCACCTGATCGATGCGAGGTAGCGGGAAAGGATCCTTGGGGCATGCCTTGTTCAAGTCGGTGTAGTCGACACACATGCGCCACGCAGTGGCAGCCTTGGGATCCTCCTTCTTCTTCTCGACCATGACCGGGTTGGCTAGCCAATCCGGATGCAGCACCTCCATGATGAAATTTCTTATCAGTAACTTGGTGATCTGGTCACCAATGGCCTTCCTTCTCTCATCTCCGAAGCGGCTCATAGCCTGCTTCACTGGCTTGGCGTCAGGACGCACATGTAATGAGTGCTCAACCAACTCCCTCGGGACTCCTGGTAGATCTTCATTGGACCAGGCGAATACATCCCGATTCTCACGGAGGAAGTGGATGAGCTCGCTTTCCTATTTCTCCGCCAACCCGGAGCCAATGATGGCTACGCGGTCGGGGAACTCGGGGTCGACCTGGACCTTCTTGGTCTCCTGAGATGCCTGGAATGCGGTCCCGTGCTGGGTACTCGGCACGCCTTGCGCGCCAGCTTGCGCGGATTGCGCCATGGCCACCACCTCATACATCTTCTTCTTCTCGGCAGCAATCACCATCGACTCCGCCAACTGGGAACCAGCAGAGGCACACTCCATGGACTTCTTGTAATCACCAGAGATAGTAATTATGCCATTGGGACCAGGGATCTTCATCTTCAGATATGCAACATGGGTAGAGGCCATGAACTTGCTCAGAGCAGGCCTGCCGAGTAGAGCATGGTAAGGACTCTGATGATCAACCACCTCGAACTGCAGGTGCTCTGTGCGGCAGTTCTCCCTGGTGCCGAATAGCACATCTATCCACACTCGGCCAATCGGGTTGCACGAGATCCCGGGCACAATACCATGGAAGGTCTTGCTGGGCAGCATCATGTTCTCGGCCAGGCCAAGCTTCTCGAGTGTGTCTTGTACACGATGTTGATGCTGCTGCCGTTGTCGATTAGCACCTTGCTGAACCTCACATTCTTCTCGGGACCCAGGAAGGTAGGATCCAGCACCAAGGCGTAGCTACCCGGATTGGGCATTACCTTGGGATGATCTACTCGGGACCACCTGATCTCCTGGTCACACCAATACATGTAGTGAGGGACAGCAGGAATCACTGCATTGACCTCCATGGCACGCCTGTGCTGCGATTGTTTGTCGACTGGCTCAGAAGTGAAGATCATGTAGCTCTCGTGGTGCTCTTGGTACTGGTTGGAGCTTCCGCCCCCATTGTTGCCGTTGTTGTTGTTGCCCTGGTAGTTGTTGTTGCCTCTGTTGTTGTTGCGGTTGTAGTTGTTGTTGTTGTTGCGGTAGCTCTCATTGTTGAAGTTACGGTTGGCTCCTAAAGCCACTTGGTTCACATTTTCTCTTCTCGGGTACACTGGTGGCCGAGCTGCGGGTGCGCGAGTAGGCTGCACGTTGGCATTGGCCGCTGGCAGAGGAGGAGGAGGAGGCAAGCCATCACTCTTGATCACATCCCACCACTCGCACTGTCGAGTAGTGTGGTTAGCAGGCCTTGAGGGATGGTGAGTGTGAAAACTGCATGGACCATCCTTCATGTCATCAAAGACAAACTTCTTCGGCTGCTCGGAGTTTCCGCTACCCGACTGAGAGGTGCGAAATGGCTTCTTGTTGCCTTGGCCCTGGTTCTGGTTCTGCCCGTAGGCTCCAGCAGGTTTCTGCTTTTGGCTGCCACCAGCTCCAACAGTCACTACATTCACCTCTTCAGGATCATACCGAGTATCTATTCGGCGCTTGTTGCGGAACTCGTTGCGCTTGCTGTTGCTGAAGTTTCTTCTCGGCTCAGAGGAGTCCATCAGTGGCTGAGTAGGATCTCCAAGTGCGTACTGATCCGCAATCTTGATGGTCTCTGCCAGAGTATTCGGCATCTCCCTCTGCAATCTCTGCCACAACATACTGCCATGCCTGCATCCCTGCGCAAACCAAGTGATGGCCTGGGCTTCATTCACACCTTCACAGGTGTTCCTCAATGTACTCCACCGAGTAAGGTACTCGCGGTCTGTCTCGTCTTCTCGCTGCCTGCAAGCGGACAGCTGCTGTGGCCTATTCGGCCTCTTGTATGTGCTCGTGAAGTTGCTGATGAAGGCGTCCGAGAAGTCCAGCCAGCAGTTGATGCTGTTCTTGGGCAAGTTGTTGAGCCAAGTGCGAGCTGGACCCTCTAGCATCTGTGGGACATAGCGCACCGCCCACCTTCTGTTGCCGTTCGCGATATGGACCGCAGTGACAGTCATTGAGCCAATCTTCCGGCTTGGTGCTGCCATTGTAGCTCTTGGTGCCCCTTGCGAGCTGGAAGTTCTTCACGGATGGCTCGTTCATGATGCACGGGCCAAAGCACTCGGGGCCAGGAGGACCCGTGTTCTCCAGCCGCGCCGACAAGCTGATCCGGTCCAGCTGATGCCTCGCATCTCCAGGCGCCAGCATGCGCTCGCCAACACGATCATGTACGTCATAACCAGCCATCTCCATGGCCGAGTAGCCATCATCATATCTGTCCACCTGCACAGCCGCAGGTTGCTCCACCGGGTTGGCGACTGGCGCCGCTGCTCGCGGCTGCTGCCTCTGCCGAGTAGGCTGAGCTGCGGGTTGCCGAGAAGGACCTGGACGCGCTCCATCTCGGGCCTGGCTTTGAGCTTGATGGGCTTGAGAGCCTGTTCTTGCAGCGTTGTGTTCCTGCCCGGGCTGCTGCGGCACAGCAAGCTGTCTCGCGGCAGCAGCCGGGTCATACACCTGCATTTGCCTATCTCTGGCCGAACGTCCGCTGCGGCTCTTCTTGCGGCTGGGGTGCGGAGACGAGGCCTGATCGTTAGATCTAGCCGCGTGCGAGTGCACCACCTGCGAAGCTCCAGCACCCGGGTTGGCCTTCCGGAACTCCTCATTCTGCCTAGCAGCCTCCAACACCAACTCGTTGAGCCTTTCCTGCTGCCTAACGCGCGCGTCGCCGTCTAGACGAGGCAACTCGGCAGCTACAGCCTCTGCAGCTCTAAGTGTCTTGGCGGGGGTGCTATATCTGGGCCTAGTGGAGGTGTTTGCGGTGGCGGACTGAGCAGGAACCTCTACAACTGTCGCCATCTCGGCACCAAGGTTGCGCCGAGTGGCGCCTACTCTGCTAGGTCTCCTAGTGACTGGCGTGAAACCGTGAGCCTTGTTGTACTCGAGCTAATCTAGACTCAACTCCAACCTCACCTTATCCAACTCCGCCTGCTCGGCAAGCAGCTCCAGGCGTTGCCGCTCGAGCTGCTCCCTCATGGCCAGAAGCTCGGTGTCGGTGGGAGTTGGCATGCCAAGTCGCCCAGCCGACGCGGGAATAGTCGGAGTAGTGGAAGGCGGCAAGTTGCACTCCTTCTCGTAGGGCCGGTGAGTTCTGCCACCAGCGCTCGCGCCAGCAGGGTCATCGACGACGGCCGCGGCGCCAGCAGCAGCTGTGCCGGCGTTTGCCGCCAAGCCAGTCACCATCACCTCAGCGCAGTTCGCAGAACGGCGCGCGGGCCTTCCGCGAGCAGCGATCACCGCGGGAGGATCCTCCGCGTCATGCACCAGCTCGGGGTACGCGCGGTTGGCGACGGTGGCGACGTAGACGAGGTGAGAGCCGAAGGAGATCACCGAGCCGCCCTCCGGCATGGCCACGCCGCCGAAATCGCCGGCGTTGTCGGTGACGAAGTCGAAGGAGCCGAATCTGTGGACAAGGCCACAGACCACGCGCTCCGCTGAAGAAGATCCCATCCGAACAGAAACTCCAGCCAGCGCCGCTGGTTGCCCCACGGTGGGCGCCAACTGTCGTGGTGGTGTCACGGCAGATGCCATGGGATGGCTAAAGATGTGGGGACGATGGACGCTGGAGGTGCTCGGGGAGGGATCACGCGACGAGTAGCCGCGTGAGGTAAGAAGCAAACACTGCAAACAACACGATCTACCCAGGTTCAGGGCCCTCGTGAGGAGGTAAAACCCCTACTCCTGCCTTTCTCTATGTATTCCGGTGTCTCACCGAGTAGCCACAGTACAATGTTCTTGCTACCGAGTAGCCACCCTTCTCTCTACGTGATGAACTAGGTCAAGAACTAGGTCACAATGTGTTCCAGCGTGCGATCCCTCACGCAGGAGGCGGCGGGGCACCTTATATACCCGGTGCCCAGCCGGATACGTCCAAACACAGACAAGTGTCGACATAGTGTGCACATCGTCCTTCTTCCGGGTTCCCGCTGACAGCTTTGGTTCCTAATCTTGGCTGTATCCGGAAAGTCGTTGGGCAAAACCAAGGGGACAGACTGGTATCACTGTGCCAAACACATAGTGGGGCCCCCTTATCCTGCGACCGCCTGCTTCCATGCTGTCACCGTCAGGCAGGCCGGTCCCAGATGAACAGTAGTTCGAATAGTGCCAAGTACGGACCCGGGATACGCGGGATCCTGTGTCAGAACGGCTCCTTTGACTTCTGGCCCGAGTAGGTTCCCGCCAATTTTACTCGGGCCTTCTACTCGAATGGACAGAACTTGATTGATATCTCCTTCTGGTCATCTTTGAAGTGAGACCGAGTAGCAGTCGACCGGGTAGCGAGTACCGGGTAGGCGGCTACTCGACCAAACTTCTCTTCTGACAGTTGCCTTTACCACTTGCCTTTACCCTACTCGGGGGTAACCCCCCGACATAAAGCATGTTTGTCATGGTCTAAAAGCACACAATTCATATCAAGCTCAAAAACAGTGGGATCAAAATTTAAAACCAGCTCCTCTTTCTTCCCACTTTTAGTAATAGCAATACAAGATGATTGATCACTCATAAAAGGTATGGGACTAATAATAGCAATCCTATTTTTAGTAGCATTATAATTTATAACATCAAGTAACATAGGACCATCATCAAGAGCATTATCATATAAATTTTCTAAACAAACTTCCTCATTATCATGCGTATCAATAGTTGGAATAAATAGAAGATTATCATAAAATTTATTAAAGAAGCATGGATTATCATAAATAACAGTAGCAATATCATTCTAACAAGTTTCATTCATAGTAGTATCAAAGTCACAAGTATAGCAAGTATAAATTTCATCAAAAAGGGATATTTCAAAAGAATCAATAGGATCATCACAATTATGAGTTAAAGAGTTACTCTCATTGGGAGGTATACATGGGTAGCTACTCCATTCTTCCTCCTCTTGATCATCACTCTCCTCCTCTTTCTCATCCAATGAGTTTCCAGATTCAACAATGTCTTCTTCCATAGGTTCTTGCGAAGCATTAGTCTATCCCTTTGGGGGAGAGAATCTATTAGGATAGTCAAGTTCGTAGTAATTAAAATCCTAGTAATTATAAAAGAAATATTTTAGTATAGCATAAATCTCATATTTATAAGGTGCATCATCAATACTTTAAAGCAAATAGGCAATTTCGAATGCACCCTTCCTAGCAATAAATTCCTCAATTTGTTCCACATCATAAAATTCAAAATTTCCCTTAACATAAGAAGATATGGTAACATCATCATTATATTCACAATGAAAAGGGAGGTGTTTATACCTCCTACATCAACGAGATTTATCAAAGCAATAAGTGACATTATAAGTAGAGCACAAGTTTCTAGCAAAGTCATGCAATTTATTAATTTTTTCCCATAAGTGTTTCCCTTTTTGTGACAAGCGGTGTTCCTTATAATATTTTTGTTGTTCTTCCATGAAGCAAAACAAATCACTAGAGTATCTGAAATAAAGGATCATGGATAATAATGAAAGAAATATAAACGTTTGTTTCAGGTATAGAGAAAGCATGGCAAAGTGGTATTTCGCTAGTCCTAAGAGTGGGACAAAACATAAATGCCAGGACACTTTCAAAGTTCAAGAGGAAGACTAGAACAAATAATATCGCATCATGAAGTAATTATTGATGTTTATGGGACAAATGCACATAGAACTCAGAATGGCAAAAATGCTCTCTCAACTATGCATAAAGTTAGAAGATGGAGACTCAACATAAAAGTAAAATAAAGGCCCTTCGCAGAGGGAAGCAGGGATCACTCATGTGCTAGAGATTTTTATTTTATTAAACAGAGGTATTAAAAGTTTGACACCGTGGAGGGGTGTCTATTCTTTAGGAGAGGTGTATGCTGATGTCACCGAAAGGTAAACAGACAATACAGTACGTCACAAGCCAACTGGATTCACAAGAGCGGCTCCCGTGGTGAAGGACGCAACTGGTGTAGAAGGTCATCCCTCTTTCTCTTTTGTTTACACAATTATACTTTGACTGATAAATCAGGGGCAAAATAATGTAGAGAATTTGTTTGTATTAATTTGGGGCTGGGCACGCCGCTGCCAGCTCTTCTATCATTTGGATAAGCGGATGAGGTCACTAGTCCAGGGTGTGAAATCCAATCAACAAGTGAGATAAAGATTCTCTATTGACGTCCTCATGAGCAAAAACAAGAACACAAAACAGGAGTGATTTTGAAAGTTTTAAAGGTAACACATGAGCAATTTACTTGGAGTGGCAGTGAAATACCACATGTAGGTAGGTATGGTGGACACAATGGGAAAAGTTTGGTTTTAGGGAGTTTGGACGCACGAGTAGAATTCCATACTCAGTACAGGTGGAGGCTATCAAAAGACTGGGAGCGACAAATCAAGAGAGCATAAGAGCCATAATCATGCATAGCGACATAAACATCATTAATTAAAGCATAAGAGGAATCACAAGTGCAAAAACTAAGTGTTCATGGAGGCTATTCGTGACTGTTTCATAGTCATAAACATGGTTTTGGAATGCGCCAAGTCAACCAAATAAAACATTCGAAGAGAATACCGTAAATTGATGCTTTACTGTGACAAGAACAACTCATGAATCTTTCAAGGAATATTAAACACTCTCAGCTATTTGAGACTATTAATGCTACTCAATAACCACAAGGATTTAAAACTAAAATAACATTTAGCATGGCATGAAAAAGTTCTACTCACAGTCTATACAAGCTTCTACTTGCACCGTTATAAATTCTACTTCAAGCAACAGTTCTTTTCCCAATAAGCACCATACAAGATATGTTTTAACAAAAATACTATTTATGATACAACAAGCAAACATGAGAGTACTCACATAACACTACTAAAAGTAACATATCTGAATAAGAGATGCATGAAAACAAAGGCTAAACGTTGTACTAGCAAAAAGTGAACACTCACAGAACAATAAGAATGAAAACTAGAGTGTTCTAAGCAATGAAAACAGAGCGTGTCTCTCTCCCACACAAGTATGATAGGATCCAAATATTTATTACAGCAAAGAAAACCAAACAAACTGAAAACAAAAATAAAATACGCTCCAAGTTAAGCACATAAGATGTGACTGAATAAAAATATAGTTTCACTAGAAGTGACCTGATAAATTATTGATGAAGAAGAGGATGCCTTGGGCATCCCCAAGCTTAGACGCTTGAGTCTTCTTGGAATTTTCTGGGATGTACCACCGGGGCATCCCCGAGCTTAGGATTTTCACTCTTCTTGATCACATCATATCATCCTCTTCTCTTGACCCTTGAAAACTTCCTTCACACCAAATTTCTCACAATCTTCATTAGCAACGTTAGTGCAATCGAAATAATAAATTGACATGATTCAGTTTCAACACAATCCTAACACTAATAAACACATTAGCTACTGTCACAACTTCTTTTAAAACTCTTTTTCTCAAAAGAACACCAAAAGAAAGAGATTAAGAGGCAAATGCAATTATTAGCAGAAATCTGTCAAAACAGAACAACAAGTAAAGATGCTTAAATCAAAAAAGTGTTCAACTAAGAAAAATTGCGTATATAGCCCAGGATTAAGCACAAAGAAGCTCAGGTCATTTTGAATTTTCTGTGACTTTATACATAATTTACAGTGGACAGCAGAAATCTGTTTCCTGCGCAGAAATCCGAAATATAGTCTTAACTTTCCACTAGAGGCTTTACTTGGCTCAACAAAAACACAAAAGAAAATATACATCGGGGTTTCTAAGGAAATAGAGAACACCCAGGTGCAAAGCACACAAAAGAAAACTAAGGAAAACTGAATTAAAACAGAGAAATAAAACGGGTTTCTCCCGGTAGCGCTTTTCTTTAACGCCTTTCAGCTAGGGACAATGATTTTTAAAAGATGCTCACATAAGAATAAGAGTTGAAGCACAATAAGAGAGCATCAAGAAGCAAATATAAAACACATTTAAGTCTAACCCACTTCCTATGAAAAATAATATTGTATAAGAACGAGTAATGAAAACACAAAGCAACAAGCATAGGAAAGGAAAACAAGTGCAACTTCAAAAAATCTATACCTAATAATAAAGGCGTTAAGGCTTCCCTGGTTTGGTTTGGTTTGGTAGGTCATTGAAACTAGCATCAAAGTTGATAAAAATTACCCACCTTGCCACCGGTAGGTTATCTATCTATCTCTATCTCTTCTCTACTGTACAATTTGTCTTCAGATGGTGATGGTTGGTAACCCGTCCGATCAGATCCGTGTTGGCTAATAAGATCAGATTCGTACAAGGCAACAAAAAAAACAGAGTGCTCCCAGGACGATACGTGATAGCCACCAACATTAGGCTACGCCTGATTCACACGCACACTGGTGGATTAAGCGACCATCTCCTGGGCTTGGTCAAACGCCTCATCTCACCTATTTCTCTCAGGCCCTGTTGGGCTGGGCCGTGATGCATACGAAAAGGAAAAAAATAGCAAGGCTGACATGAGCGATCGGCACACGCAAGAGAAAACTAGCTACGCCAGCCATCGGTCCGTGGTGTTCCTACACGCGAGGGGAAAAAAGCCAAATCACGCGTGAGAAAAAAACAACAACGACCAGCGATTGACAATCATCTTGCCGTGATGCTTGCTGTTATCTCGTGAAACAATTCAGAGGGGTCGTATAGGATTTGTTTCCGATGCCGTATCGGATGGGTCTTCAAGCCACCGGAAATGGCAACGATTGTCCGAGGTGTAAAATTGAGTAACCAATATTTAACTCTTAGTTTTTTTACAATTATTTAAAATGGAAAATCAAAGTAAAATCAAGCAAGACGCTGTCGGTGAGACCTCAACAAAACATAAGAACGGCGCATAAAAATGTGAATTTTAATGTGCGTAAATTAGTATCACGGCAATTAGGGTAAACTTTAAGTTTACAAGGTTCAATTTATTTTAATCGGTTGTAACGCACAGGCAATTTGCTATTTTTATAAAGTGTGTATACGTGCATGGCTATCAACGGGATTTTTATACAAAAAAATAAGAAATAAATTGGTAAATCAAAATCAGACTTAAATAATATTAATGAGAAATCAAACATTTTGGAATTAATTTTAACAACTCCCAATAAAATATTTACTTATTATGATTCAACCTACCGCGCTTAAAAAAATTTAGTCCGAGTAAAATTAGGATGTTACAGAATACAAATGAATAAACAAGAGAGGCAAAATTGACCGTTTCGTGGAGATGCTTCTTAGGTATAAAAGAGAAACGCGTGACGAAACCCTAATGAAACGGAGTAAGGAATCGGGCTGAGGCATGCGAGCCAAGTGAACAAAATGCCAACAAGTGATAACATTCTATGATGAGGGTTTGGACAGGAGGAGAATTACACGTGGGCTCCACCCAAGTTCTTTACATGCACGATCGCTCTCCTCTTCCACCGCACAGTGCCCTCGCCTTGGTGGAGGAGCTAACGATGTAATCCCGGCTAAGTCTTCATGCGCATCCCCGTTTTTTTTTGTCATAGATGTGACGCTGGGTCCGACGTCTCTACCTAGACTTTGTGCTCATCCGTGGCGCGTGGCGGCACTATCAACTCTGGCGGCTCCACCAAGGCTCGACCCTAATCGGTGGTGCCAGTATCGATATGGAGGTCCTAGCAGGTCTAGGCAGGTTCAGGCAGAGCCCCACTCCATCTCTGCTCGGCACCGCTGATTCTCCTCATAGAGGCGATCTCGTAGCGACCAACTTGTAGAAGGATGATCCTCGCACACGGTGATCACGTTCCATGCGACCTCTTTGGGGCTCGAGGTTTGCGGCACCCGACGCTAGGTCATATATATGTTCTCCAACATTACGCTACACGTGTGCGTGTCAAGTGGGGCCTATGCAACAAGCTAACACTCAGTAGTCTCCCGTTCAAGCTCGATTGACCGATCAGAGCATCGTAAGTTCTATTTGTATTTTCATTAAATGTTTTATTAAATCCGTTGCAACGCACGGGCACTTTGCTAGTTCAACATAAAGAGGGGAAACTTGATATTGTTGAGATGCATAAAATTATGTTTCACTCTCCCATAATAACTTTCAGTAGCATCATGAATAAAATTAACAATATAACTATCACAAGAAACATTCTTATCATGAGCCACATGCATAAAAGAATTAATACTCTCCACATAAGCATAGTCATTCTTATTAATAGTAGTGGGAGAAAAAGCAACAAAATAGCTATCATTATTATTCCCATCACCATAATCATCGAATATAGGAGGAATAGTATCATCAAAATAAATTTTCTCCTCAATAGTCGGTGGACTAAAAATATCATATTCATCATTGTAATCGTCATATATAGGAAGAATGATATCATCATAAGCAATAGAATCGTTATCCTCCAAAATGTGTTCATTTGTAAACATATCATCATTTTTACTAGGAGGAGATGTATCAAGCATATAATCATCAGTAGCAAAAGGATTTTCAAACACATCATCCACAAGTTAGAGCTTTCTATATCATCATTTTCAATATCAAAAGTAGTGTGCTCTTCCCAATCATGATCACTACTATATGTAACAGGCATAGGCTCATCATCAAAGCAAAATTTCTCCTCCGTGCTTGGGGAACTAAAAAGACCATTTTCATATAAACTAGCTTCCCCAAGCTTAGACTTTTCCATAGCATTAGAAATAATAGTTATCAAAGCATTCATACTAATAACATTGTTATTATCATGCAAATATAGTTCCATAAGTTTTTTAATTTTCTCTTCAAACACTTCACGTACCAACTCAAGATAAATATTATAAAGCTCTCTCGTATTTTTGTTGTTTTCCATTAAGACTAACTAGTAAAAATAGAAACAAGCAACACATAAAAATAAGCCTAACTAGTGAAAACAAGAAACAAAAAGATATAATTGCAGAATCTAAAGGAAATAACTTCGAGCACTCACACCCGAGGATGTGAGTACCTTTTACCTTACCTACCCGGCAACGACGCTAGAAAAGAGCTTGATGTCTACGCATGCTTCTATTCTTGTAGACAGTGTTGGGCCTCCAAGTGCAGAGGTTTGTAGAGCGGCAACAAGTTTCCCTTAAGTGGATCACCAAGGTTTACAAACTCAGGGAGGTAGAGGTCAAAGATATCCCTCTCAAGCAACCCTGCAATTAAGATACGATAAGTCTCTTGTGTCCCCAACACACCCAATATACTTGTCAGGTATATATGTGCACTAGTTCAGCGAAGAGAGAGTAAAATACAAGCAATATGGATGATTATAAGTGATAATAACAATCTGAAATAAATATGGCAGCAAGCAAACATGTAGCAGAAC
This sequence comes from Alopecurus myosuroides, assembly GCA_028641055.1. Taxonomy (NCBI): domain Eukaryota; kingdom Viridiplantae; phylum Streptophyta; class Magnoliopsida; order Poales; family Poaceae; genus Alopecurus; species Alopecurus myosuroides. The sequence goes on from JAPCYS010001728.1 coordinate 33,028, forward strand.
AGGCGGAAAGCGGTGTTTCAATGCTTGGAAATAAGGCCTAGGGCTCCTACTTTCACTAGAGGACACTCTCAACAATGAAAACATAATTGAATGCATAAATATCATTTCTTCACTATGCTAATCCTAATCATTGCATGGGGCTTTAACAACACTCCTCAGAGTAAGAACTTTCCCAACCAAGTAACCCCCATGCTATCACCATGGGACCCAGATGGTTCCCCGCAAACACCACAATTTCATAGGTTCATCTTCCAACACAAGATATAAATATCATGCTAAACCACACGGTGCACACACTATTACCTTTACCCCGTGATCAAAGTGTTTACGGAGATAAAAAACCACTTGAGTAGCATAACAGATGAAGATCAATCTACATATTCAACTAGATTACAAATATCATGATCACATAAAGATCACACCATGGGAGAGAGGAGATGAACCACACAGCTACCGGTAGAGCCCCCAACCTCGGGGGAGAACTACTCCCTCCACATCATAGGAGACAGCAATGGCGATGGAGATGGCAGTGGAGTCGATGGAGATGGTTCCGGGGGCACTTCCCCGTCTCGGCAGGGTGCCAGAACAGAGATATGTCCCCCGAAACTTGTCGGTGGCGACGACAGAGCTACTGATGTATTTTGTGGAAAAGGTCGATTCTCCTAGGGTTTATGCATCAGGGAGTATATATGGGCGAAAGGGCGATGCCGGGAGGTGGCCAGGGGGCCCACACTCCTAGGTGGCGTGGCCACCCTGTGGCCCCCCTCCGGGGATCTTCGGGGCTTCTGGAAGCTTCCGGGACTTTTAGGACTTCTGTCTTTAAAATTTTCCAATTCCGAGAATATTTCCAGAAGAACTTTTCAGAAACTAAAAACCACACAAAACATGGAACTGGCTCTGTGGCATCTTGTTAATAGGTTAGTCCCGGAAAACGTGTAAAAATGACATAAAGTGTAAGGAAAACATGTGGGAAACAACATGAAAACAACATGGAACATCAGAAATTAAGAATATGTTTATGACGTATCACCTACCAGCGTCGCTGCCGCGATCTGGTTCGTGCAAATCTCTCCTTGTACCGAGTTGGCGCTCGTTCTGTTCGTGTGTGGGGGAGGTGGAATGGATATGTGCGGGGGAGGCCCGATTCTAGGAGATACAGAGGCTTACCCCTCTGTATTGCGCCAGGGTAAGTTTCCACCCGTGGGGAGCGGGCTCGGTATTGAGTTCAGTTTCCACGCCTAATACTTAACACACCCAAATGCTTAAATTTGGGATGGCCAATAACAAATGGCCAATACCAAGCTCCAGTTCGTACATCCAAACACAACCTCAGTGTTTTTCTTGGTTACGAGCACAGGATTTGTGATGCAAGTTGGCATTTTGATCTCTCAAATGAATTTTGCTGCTAGGAGTCTATTAACCTATTCTCCTATTGCTCTCTACTCTGGCTCTAAATAACGTCATGTGGATTGCTGTATTGGCTTGGCATCTTTGTAGATTTCGAGTGAGTGATCAGCGAATTTCCCAGGGAATCCTGGCATGTTCGCTGGGGCCCATGCGAAGATCTTCCTGCACTCACGGAGAAATTCGACGAGCACGCTTACCTATGTGATAGGAAGCATATTTTACACGAGTATTGTCTTTGCTGGATCAGTCGGGTGGACCTAGTGTGCTGTGGTGTCCTTCTTCACGTCAAATTCCATCTCGGGTGTTGTTTCCTGAGTTAGTGGGAGCACCGAGTGGTCAGTTGTGGATGCCATATCTTCCAACTCCTGCTGCATCCCAAACGATTGCGAAATCTTATTAAACTCGACGTCACAACTATCAAATTTCTTGTAATTTTCGTACACTGTTGTGATTCCCCTAGGTCATGGCATTTTAAGCATCAGGTATGCGTAATGGGGTACATCCACGAACCTTGCAAAATCTCACCTGCCGAGTATGGCGTTATAGTGTGATGAACAGTCGACTACCTCGAAGTCGAGTTTCTCCTTCCTGAAGTGGTTGCGTTCTCCAAAAATTACCTCGAGTGCTTTTGTTCCCAAGAGCTTGACTGCCTTCCCGGGTTCGATCCCATGGAATGAGTTTTCTGACTGCTTCAGCTTGTTCATCGATATGTTCATCTGCTTCAACATATTAGCATAAATGATGTTGATTCCGCTTCCTCCATCCATAAAAATACGGCTGAGGTCATAGCCCCCGATTTGGCCTTCGAGTACTAATGTAGCCTTCCCTGGGTAGGGGACTTGAGGCGGGTGGTCAGCCATGGAGAATGTGATGCTCGCATCTGACCAATTCAGGAACTCGGGTGTTGTGGGGGGTGATGTCTCAGCCAAATTCACCTGCCTGGTGATGAGTTTATGTCTCCTTTTGGATGGTGCACTTTTCTGTATCATGTACACCTTTCCCTTTGGCTCTAGGTACCTATCCTCATCCGGGTAACCCACTCTATACTAGAGTTGCACTACCGTGGCCTCTGTGCCCTGGTTGCTGGTTGTGCTGGAGGTGCCGGTGCACCTGTGCCCGGCGACAGCGGGGAAGCCTGATTGTTGAGCCCCTCTTTGTTTCCTGTATGATGCTTCCATTAGGAGTTGAAATCTGTGTCAGTCTTTTAGCTTGTGACTCGACCTACGGACTCCATTGTCGTCTGCGTACATATGGTTTGGGTAGGGTCCTACGAGTTGCTGCTCGAGCTATCGCTTATGTTCTACATCGCTGTCACTCGATTGTCTTTCTGAAACCTAACGGCGGCCAAGTAATCATCCAGCCAAGTCTCATGTTCCTGGACGCCATCGTACTTTGGGGTTTCGGCTGTCAACTTGAATTGCTCCGGCTTCCTGGCCTAGCGAATCTCACGAGTAAAGCAAGGTGGCCCACAAAGTTCTTCCTCATCCGAGTCAGGGGAACTATGCCTCGAGTGTTCTGCTTGGGTCCTACCAGCCCGCGACTGTGTTTCCTCCGCGACTCTTTCTCTATGTATCATGTCCACTTTATTATGCGTGATTTTTCTGCACATGTCCTTCGGGTCCTCCTTGTAGCGTGGCGTGCGGGCTGGCATGGCTTTTGCTTTTCTGGCTCCATAGGTGTTGCCGCTGCCCTCTAGGTGGATTTCTCCCCCAAATCCACACTTGCAATATTGAGGCCCTGCAACATCTCTTCATGAACCTCTCTACGGGGATCGCCTGGCATTGGCTTTATCGACATCAGGTACGTTTGCACCTGTAGGAGTCTCTTCTGCGAAGTCTTGGGTACTATCTTTATTGGTGGGTTAGGTTTCTTTGGGGCGGTGTTCGAGATCTAGTGCCCTTCGAGTTCCTCCCATGGCGTCATCTGTCATATCCTCCGTTCGGGATCGTTGCTTGGGCGCAGGTGGTTTCCGCACCCCACTACCCGTGGCTCCAGCTACGTCCGTTTATGTTGCATAATTTTTCATTTGT
>JAPCYS010002406.1:0-36266 GCA_028641055.1 Alopecurus myosuroides
GTTACTGTAACATCCCAGTGTTTGGTAGGTTATAAGGATCAAAGTATAATATGTGCATTTGCAAAGCATGCATCTAAAAGTACGGGAAATTGTGGTGACCCAGCACACCACTGCATGTGTAGTGCGCAAGTCGATGACATAATACTCACAGAAGGACTTATCCGTGAATATTACATCCCTCAGAGTAGTACAACTGAAAAATAGCAGGACCAGGCAAAACTATAGGATACAAACTTCATTACAAAATCTCGAGAATCTCTTTGAAGAACCAAAGAAGATCTCATACAAATGAAACATCAGAAGAAGCAACTCGAAGATCCAAGCTGGAGAATTACTCTAGCTCAGAACTAAATCCACTATGGCTGATGTCAGCCCTAATCTATGGCTTGAGCAACTACGTCCGAGAATGGACTCCACCTACACCTTGATAGCTTCTCCTCCATCAGCGTTGTTGATGACGATGCTTTCCTGACTAAGTAAGAGATGACTCCATCTGGCTTCATGAGGTAGTGATGGATTCACGATGACGACTTCCCTCAGGCTTCAACTCTAAGCAGGGGGTCAAACTGGAATGAATGAATAACGAGCGTTACTCAGCAAGTTCATGGTATACAGTGGGTAGTTTGATGCACTAACTAAAGCTTTAGACTCGAAAGAGTCATAAGCTAATGCAAGGTTTTGTAAATTTTTCTTCAAGAGGTTGCTTTTACTTCTGAAAACTATGCCCGCCAGACCATCACAGGAGCTAGAAATTCATGGAGTTGCCTTTCCTGTAGCGTTCGCAGTTCCTTCCCAGAACAGGGGGTAACATGCCACATCCTTTTACACTCTGCAGAGGTGCGTTACTTCACCCATGGACGACAAAGATCATGTTGCACAACCAGGCTCGAGATCCTGTCCACTCCCACTCAGGTGTGGGGCCCGGTTGTTGGTCCAAGCCAAACCGTGCTTCTCCGCACAATGCATGCCCACCCATTTCCACCAGCAGGTTGAACGCCTGATTCCACCCCTCACGATGGAGATCTACGCGCCCCTGGCAGACACTCATAGACCCCAGAGTCCGTGGAACGTAAGGGCTCCCACCCATGTGCATGTAGTCCCGCGGAACCTACAGCGTACGTCTCTGGCAGCCCGTTGACATGCGAATGAGAAAAGATCACAACTGACTTACTCCCCCCATAGAAGACCCATGGTTAACGCGGTATTTACGGCGCACCGAGTTCCGACGGCATTTGTGATTAATTCCTAGGTAATACGTTCCCGTCCAGATGGAACCTTCCTTTGACCTATTTATCTTACCATGGTCCCATCCGCCCACCAAACAGAACACTACCACTCGGGTAGTCATTCAATTAGTCATATTATTATAAAAAATAGGATCATGCATTCTTTTGAGAGTAGGTGATAAGACGATAGAGTTTTTGCAAATAGTTTGTTATGAAGTATTGCAAAGGATATGAGCAAGTGATGAACTTGCCTGAGATTGAAATAACCATAACAATTCATGTCTTCGGGTTCAAGGTTCTCGTAGGAAATCCCGACATCTGAAAGATAGCAAAGTAGTATCGATAAAGACTACAGAAAACACTGGCAAGATGATACATGCATAGTAATGAGATGCATCATGAATTACCCTGGAAAACACCCTAGCTTACAAGTGTAAGCCACGTTTGATACGATATCTCAATCACACTTGTTTTAGGTGAATTGTTTCATTACTTGGGGTGATGTGGTTATTACTTCTTTTAGATTTACATGTGTTTCACTTTTACTTAGCAAACAATTGTTATCATGTTTAGTTAGAAGTGGTTATTACTTGGTTAGGCAATAAGACAATAACATATGGAAAACAACTATTGAAAAGATAACAGTCACCTTTTTATATTCAAAAAGTGTAGAGCATATGACAAAGAGTTTAATTGAAAATGATGGTTTAATATAACTAATTCTATCATCACACAACTCTCTATTGACTTGTGATGATAGGTTTATTATGTGTGAAAACATGAGAGTTTTATGAATAAGGAAAATAATTTGTGGCAGCTATTTCTTGTTAGAATGAAATATAACAGATCCAGTAAACATTTAGAAACAACTTTATAAGTTATACAAAATGTTTTGTGTTTGATAAATTTGAGTTTAGAATCTTTTTCTTTCTAATTTGATATATCATTTGAAGGTTTATGAAAATATTTGAATAAGTTATTATTTTATTAATTTTAAATGAATTAAATGAGTAGGCAAATATAGCACACATGAAAACATGGTCAAATGACTATGAAAACATCATAAATGAGTTGTATATGTCATTTGGAGCAATTTGGCATATAATTTGCATTTTTCTGATTTTTTGAATATTTATTATTTTTCTGAATTTTAAATGATTTAATTTAATTAAAGAAAATATTGAATTTTAAACTTTATCAAATATTTTTGAAAAATTGTTAATAATTTAGATTATTTTTTTTGATTAATTTGGTATATTAGTTTTATTTTTCTGATTAATAGAATTAAAGTTATTGATTTAACAAGTTTAATTATTTTTCTGCCAATATTCAAATTGACAGGTGGGACCCACCTGTCATAATCATTTTTAAATCAAAAACAAAAGAAAAAGGGAATATGATGTCATGGTGACATCACGACTACGGCAGCAATGGAGGGGATTGGTACTGTGAGGTTCCAATCGATTGATCTAGCTCGAATTTGTGCAATCTGAGGATACCCAGGCCTAGAGGGGAACCTACTGGTAGCAGCGCCGCCGGTTTTGGGGCATCTGAGGCTCGCCGGCGTGCAGTTGCACGGCGGCCGGCGACAGAGCTTGATGACGATGGTGAATTCGACTCCGATAAATTCAATGGAAGGCATCCTTAGATGCGCAAGGTTACCTGGAGCGCGTAGGGATGGCCGGTGAGGCAAGGGAAGGTGCAATTTGGCGGCGGTGAGCTTTTCTCCGCGGCGGCCGGAGTTGGAGGGGATGAACCGATTCGACCTCCTCGGAGTTTCCCGGCAAACGGGACTCGTAGGGGAGGTGGAGGACATCTAGGCGGAGCTATTGATGGTCTCATATTCTCCGGGGATGGCCGGAGTCGACGACGATAGGCGGCGGCCGGCAAAAGCTAGGGTTAGGGTTCGGGTTTGTTGCAGAGAGAGCAGGCGAGAGAGAGAGAGTGAGCGAGTTGGAGGACTTCCCCTCCCTCTTATCCGCGCGGAGAGCGGCAAGCAAGGAGGTGGCCTCGACGGCGTCGGAGGCGGTGGCAAGCCTCTGGCCTTCTGGCCAGAGGTTAAAGAAGAAATATAATAATTCCACTTTTCAATACTAGTTTCTACAATTTACAATCAAGTTATTTTATTACTAAAACTGAGAAGAAACCTATGTTTTCAGGACCTTTTTGTGAAGATAAAAATTATTAAAAAATATATTTGGAAAGCTTATCAAATTTTCAATCTCGCCATGTTTTGTTTTGGTGGATTGGAGCAATATTTGTATTTTTATTTAGGGTGCTAGATTAAGTGATTTTTGTTGTTTTCCCTCTATTTAATTTATTAAATGTCTTAAAATTTATTTTAGGCATGAATATAATCACACCACACACATATGGTTCACCAAGTGGTGTGTTCTCATTGGACCATCTTAGATACAAATTCTTTTAGAAAATGATTTGGTAACATTACTTGGTATTGTTTCTGTGTATGGAAATGAAATTCATTAATAGAGAATTGTATCCCATGACATACTAAATTATTTTTATTAGGTAATGAACTTGTTTTCTCTTATGAGGCTTTGTTATTTCCTAATTGGAACTCCTAGCAAGTTTGGTTGACATTTTACTGAGGTTTGTGTATTCTATGTTTGCTGTTTTCAGTACTTGATTAAATGGAAAACATGTGTGGTTTTGGAATCTGATTTACTTGTTTTCCACATAGGTTTCAATTCTGGATAATATCTAATGTTGTTTTAAAACATGTAATCATTTACATGGTTATATATGGATGAGTTTTTATTATCATCTCTAAGTCTTACATGTGAAAAGGATTTGGAAAACAAGGTTTTAAGCTTGTTTTCATCTACCTCCACATATCAAGACATGTGGATATAAAGGCTTGTTATTATCCCATACTTGATAGTTGTTTCCAATAAATATATTATTATGAGTTCCTCATCTCTGATGAGCTTGACAGAGGTTAATGATTCTCTATTATATCCTAATGACTCACTGGATAAATTCTTATGCTCCCTTACTGATGCAGTGCTGCTTCCTGTGGTCTTCTGTTGCTTGATGTTCTTCTCTCTAGTTACCACTAGCCTTCAAACATTGCCTTGGTCCTTTGCAAGCAATATCATCCCTTGATGGTCTCTTGATCTTAAGAAATTCACCACTAGAGCTGATAGGATATATGGAGTGGTTCCCAGATTCTAACTTCAGCAGTAAATTGTAGCTCCTGATGAAATGAATTCATTTGATTCCATAACCATTTCATTCTTATAGTGTATTCAATTATGATGAAAAATAGATTATTGAAACTCAGTTGTTTTAATGCTTACATGAATATTCTGTTCACAAGGTTGATCTGTCCTTGCAATCAAATTATTCTTATATAACATCAAACACTTGGATTTCAACATGTTGCTTGTTTTCTTCCTTATCTTGGTTTCTTCCTTACTTATAACTTGTATGTGTGGTTCAAGTTATAATATGGTTTATTGTTTTCTTTTTCTTGTTATTCTATTCCTTTTATGGATCATGGTTTTATATATAACAGAATGTAAGTGTATTTTATACATCCATTTTCCCTATGCATATAAGAAGAATTTGTTGACAAGTTTGCAAGGCTTGCCCTCAAATTACTTTTCATATACAAATGGCTAGTAGATACAAGGTTATCAAACCTTATGTTTCTTTGTATATGACACTCAATTGTTAGAGCCTACAAAAGTGATTTGTTAACAAGGTTGCAAACTTGTTACCAAACTACTTCTATATAACACCAACATTAGAATACCACATTGTTTCTAGATAGATAAATAAGAATTGATCTTGGTGTATCATTTTCCAAATTCTTCAGGATAGATTGAGCTAGCACTTCTAAGACATCCTAGAGAATCCTTCTATAGATCTACTTGTGGTAGTTCCTCCTTTCTTGTGGTGGCTTCTCTTGCATATTGTCTCGGAGAATATTGGGAAACAAGATAAAATTTTCTAGGCAACATAACAAGCTCTAGATTAAGAGTTAGTTCATGCTTTTGTTATCCTTCCATAAACTTCTTAATTTATTTCCCACAAGATAGGTACTTGTCTCATACATGATTAGTTTTACTTAGCTTTTAATTCAGTTCTTCTAATGGAGGTTATATCTTGTTGTTATTCATTATTTGTATCCAGGGATACTTGATTTGTTGATTACTGATGTGGTTGGAAATATAGAGTGTTTTTGGAATGATGACTTAAGATCAAAAGTTGATCAAATGATTCATTGAGGTGTTGAGATTTCATATGCTCACTTGTATAATATGTTTAATACAATGAGCATAAGAAGGTTATTGGGGTTTAATGACTTATGTCATAATTGATAGTTGTTTTTCTCAGGTGTCTTGATTTTATTTCATCCTCTTATTTTGTAAACATAATGCAGATGTAGAGTTTTGGAAATATCATATGTGATGATCAAAGTTTTAACAGTAGGTTAAGAAGATTATTTCTTCATTTAGGTACTTCTGTTATGATGGATGAAATATGTACATATTCGATAAATATGTTAATACAATTATTATATCATTTCCCACTTGTGGGTTTTGAGTTAAGACTTGTGGGTATCATTTGTATTGTATTAAACCTTTGTTATTTAGTTGTGAAGGTTAACTTAGTAGTTACTAAATAATTTGGAAAGATGTGGTGTGAATGATTGATATCTTAAAGAGTTATTGTTTGAGAGGATATAACACCTCTATTAATGAGATGGTTCAATTGTGTATTACTTATTGGTGGAAGTATGATTATCAATTGTGTGATTTGGATATTCACCTCTCTTTGAGTTCTAGATACCTAGTGAATTATCCCAAGTCACTTATAGACTTGTGGTTAAGGTTGTTGAGAGTTAGTGTTGGTCATAACCAACTATGGTTTGTCTAATCAGATGATTTGGTTTGTAAAGATACTATGTTATAAAGATCACTCCAAATGTACTCTTGACTAGATGAACTAGACCTATTTCATCATGTCAAGTGAAACTTTGGTCACTTTGATTCGTTTAAACTTTCGCGCCAAAATTTCCCGTACTTTTAGATGCATGCTCTGCAAAGGCACATATTAAATTTAGATCCTTATAACTTCCCAAACACTGGGATGTTACAGTAATTTTGGCGCAAAAGTTTAAACGAATCAAAGTGACCAAAGTTCCACTTGACTTGATGAAATAGGTCTAGTTCATCTAATCAAGGGTACATTTGGAATGATCTTTATAACATAGTATCTTTACAAACCAAATCACATTATTACACAAACCATAATTGGTTGTGACCAAGACAAACTCTCAACAATCTTAACCACAAGTTTTTAGATGACTTGGGATAATTCACTAGGTATCTAGAACTCAAACAGGGGTGAGTATCCAAATCACATAACTAATGATCACACTTCCACAAGATAATAATGCACAACTTCATCATCTCATCAACAGAGATGTTATCTCCTATAAAACAACATCTTTCTAAATTATTTAGTAACTATTAAGTAATCCATTACAAGTAAATACAAAGGTTCAATAGAAAACAAATGATACCCACAAGTCTTAACTCAAAAACCACCAGTGGGAAATGACATAATAATTGTATTAACACATTTATCGAATATGTACATATCTCATCAACTATAAAAGAGGTATCTTAAAGAAGAAATAAATCTTCTTAAACTAATGTTACACCTTGATACACAACGCTTAACACGCGGAATACCTAGGCGCTCCGGCGGAAAACCTAGGGTTTTTCTTCCTCCCGCCGGATCCGATCCGGTGTGGAGTTTCTCAAGTCCGTCATCAACTAGGGTTGGGGGAACGATCCTCCCAAGCGGATCTCTTCTTAACCTAGGGGTTTTGGATCTCGGCGTGGTGTGCTTCCGGCCCTAGCGATACCTTCTGTCGCTCTCGGGATCGCGATCAATCTTCTGCTCTCGCTCCCATACGGCGGGTGTTTATTTGATCGGAAGATCATGGCTACATCGAGTGGCTCTAGCAGGACCGATGGACCTGTTGATCGCGGACCTGAACGCATCAATGAGTTGCTGCTGCGATTGGGAATTGAGGAAGAGGATTATGATGATTTGGTTCTCGAGGAGGTACTCGAGAATCCGGTGAAAGGGATGAAGTGGCTCGCACGTGTGAGAGTTCATACTAGCAATGCTTTTAGCCCACAATCGTTTGAACAACACATGAGGATTTCTTGGAGCCCAGCGAAGGAAGTGATTTTCACATGTCTGGAACCAAATTTATTTACTATCCAATGCTTCTGTTTAGGGGATTGGATCAAGGTTAAAGAAGGAGGTTCGTGGCACTTTAGACAGAATGCAGTTATCATTGAAGATTACGATGGTCTCGCTCCGGTCGAAACTATTGATCTGAACCATATCGAGGTGTGGCTCCAAATCCATAAACTACCCATTGGCTACCGTGATCAAACTCTTATAAAAAATCTGGTTGAAAAGAAGGTGGGTACGGTTCTGAAAGTCCAGACAACAGTAGATGGTGTGGGAAATTTTGTGAGGGTAAGAGTTAGATTGGACGTTCGTAAACCTCTCCCTCGGATTGTCTCACTATCTCTGGAAGGTCAAAGGGAGGTTTTCCAGATCATATATGAGAAGATTCCTAAATTTTGTGCAGCATGTGGTTGTTTTGGACACACACATCTTGAGTGTGGAACAGGTGAGCATGAGGAATCCAAGTTAGGATGGGGTGAGTTCCTTAAAGCAGATTGGGAGACTTGGTTTGCAAGAAGGAATTCGGGCTGGAGTGACTCAAGAGGAGGCCGTGGTGGATTTTCGAGAGGACGTGGAAGGGACCCTTCGGGCCGTGGTAATTCTCAAGCACCCACGGATGGGGCTTATACTAGCTGGAGATATAATGCCATGATTTCGGCTAATCAGACAGGGGGCTCTAGGGATGATCTTCTCGAGGACACAGCTACTAGTCCTCTAAAACCAGTAGACAGTGTAATGACGGAGAAAGATGACGATAATTCAGCAAGAAAGAGGCTAACGTATGAAAAGGAAGTGGAAGAAATTCAGCAGGATAAAGGGAATAGAATCACCATGGATACGGATGACATAGAGGAGGGGATGATTAAATCCAATTCTCAAGGTTCAAATAGGTCAAAAAAAGTAAAGATGGACGGAGCTGTCTCCCCATCACTCGGATCGGCGGGTTCCCGCGAGGAACCTGTCCGGTCGCAATGAAACTATGTGGATCAAACTGCCGTGGTCTCCAGAAACTCACGGCAGTTAGATCGCTCTTGGGTGTTCAAGAGCGTATCAAGGCGGATATTCTTTTCCTTTCTGAAACTCATCTTTCGAAGCAAAAAGCAGAAAACCTCAGGAGAAGACTTAATTTCGATCAGATGATCTTGTCTGAGAGTGATGGCCGAAGTGGAGGCCTTATTTTATTCTGGAATAATTCTTTAAATGTCACTTCTTATACTGTGCATACTAATTTTTTGGATGTTCATGTTGATGAAGGAACTAACGAAGCTTGGCGTATCACGGGCATATATGGAGAACCGAGTGGAGCTAGAAAATATCTGACGTGGGATTACATCAAACAATTACATGGGATGCTTAATCTTCGTTGGGTGATCTTAGGTGACTTCAACGAAATTCTGACTAACTCGGAGAAGGAAGGAGGTATTCTTAGATCTCAAAGAAGCATGCAGGGGTTTCGAGATGTTCTTGTTGATTGTGATCTTACTGATCTCCGTTACCACGGGGATATATTCACATGGAGAAGGGGAAGGATTAGGGAAAGACTTGACAGGGCCGTTGCGAATCAAGAATGGATTAATAAGTTTCAACTGTCGGGTGTTATACATGAGGATTTCTATAAATCGGACCATCGACCAATTACAGTGGATACAGATTACTTAGCCAATGTTCAGAATCCTCCTTCAGGCAAAGGGAAAAAATTCGAGGCTCGGTGGCTTCTTGAGCAATCAGTGAATGAGATTGTGGATACGGCCTGGCAACGGGCCCAACAGGTCGGATATCAGACGGTGGCCGAAAAATTGAGCCATGTACACGAGGCCCTGCATGCATGGGACATGCAGGTGCTTAAAGAACCACGTCGATCTCTTCGCTCGCTTCAAAAAGAATTAAATGACGTTCTGAGTGGTTCTTTGTCTGATGCTGCTTCAGCGAAGCAACAGGCTCTACAACTTGAGATCGAAAGTGCTATGGAGAAGGAGGAAGTTAAGTGGATTCAGAGAAGTAGAGTTAACTGGCTACAGCATGGGGATCGCAATACGAGTTTCTTCCACAAATTTGCATCTGAGAGAAAGAAACGAAACTTAATCAAAAAATTAGAGGATGATAATGGACACGTGATCGAAGGGGAGGAGCTACCAGGGTACATTAGCTCCTATTTCCAGGGCCTTTTTTCTTTGGAGATTAATGTTCCGGATGAAGAGGTACTTGCTAAGGTAAAAAGAAAGGTTACTGTGGCTATGAATACCACACTAACCGGTCCTTATTCAAGAGATGAAGTCAGAAAATCCTTGTTTAATATTGGGGACCTTAAAGCACCGGGACCCGATGGATTACATGCTATATTTTTCAAAAAAATATTGGGGCCTCTTTGGGGATGAACTCACAGATGAAATCCTCTTGGCTATGAATTCGACAACTATTCCCTCGGGGTGGAATGATACAACTATTGTGCTTATTCCGAAAATCAATAGCCCATCAAAGGTAACTCAATTCAGACCTATTAGTTTATGTAATGTGACTTACAAGGTGATTTCTAAGGTGATTGCAGCTAGATTAAAAGGGATTCTTCCGGAGATTATTTCACCTACACAGAGTGCCTTTGTTCCTGGGCGTCTTATTACTGATAATGTCCTCGTGGCCTATGAATCCTATCATACTATTAAGAAGAAAAGATCAGAAAAATTTGGATGGTGTGCTATTAAGCTGGATATGCATAAAGCATATGACAGAGTGGAGTGGATTTTTCTGGAAAAAATTCCCTATAAATTGGGCTTCGATCATGGTTGGATTAATCTTGTGATGGCATGTGTGAGATTAGTGAAATAACGTGTCCGTTTCAATGGTTATGATTCCGAGATGTTCTCTCCGAGCAGGGGGCTTAGGCAGGGTGACCCATTGTCTCCCTACCTTTTTCTATTATGTGCTGAGGGATTGACTAGTCTATTACAACATGCAGAGGATAATAGCAGTTTGGTGGGGGTCAAGGTTTGTCGCAATGCACCTGCGGTTTCTCATCTTCTCGTTGCTGACGACTCTCTTATTCTCATGAAAGCAGATTTGGACAATGCAAGAACATTAAGTACGATCCTTCAGGATTATTGTTTATCTTCGGGGCAATTGGTTAGTGAAGCGAAATCGAGTATTTTTTTCAGCCCTTGCACTTCGGTGGTTATGCGTGAAGATATTTGTATAGAACTCAATATTTTGACGGAGGCTATCACGAACACATATTTGGGCTTGCCAACTCAGGTTGGGGTTGACAGGTCAGATTGTTTCACTCATATTATTGACAGAATTATACAAAGACTGAGAGGCTATAAAGAGAAACTTCTGTCATATGGTGGTAAGGAGATTTTGTTAAAAGCAGTGGCCCAGGCTATTCCTACATATGCTATGTCAGTGTTCAAACTCCCCAAACTAGTTATTAAAGGGATCACAGATGCTATGACCCAATACTGGTGGGGAGATGAGGAAGGACAGAAACATATGCATTGGTTTGCGTGGTGGAAGATGTTTGTTCCAAAAAAGAGAGGGGGTATGGGGTTTCGAGATCTCCATTGTTTCAACCTTGCTATGCTGGCTCGGCAAGCTTGGAGACTATTGTGTGAACCTGAATCATTGTGTGCTAGAGTTTTAAAAGCTAAATATTTTCCTTCAGGTGATCTCTTGAATGAAGTGTTAAAGAAGGGATCTTCCTTCACATGGCAAAGTATCTGGGCTGGTCTTCAAACATTCAAGAGGGGTTGCATCTGGAGAGTGGGAAATGGTAACAATATCAAAATTTGGGAGGATCCATGGATCCCAAAAAGTCCGTCAAGGAGAGTGGTTTCGATTAGAGGGGGCTCTACCCTTTCTGTGGTTTCGGACCTTATTGACTTGGAGGGCAGGTGTTGGGACTTACAGAAACTAAGGGACAATTTTATCCTAGTTGATATAACACGTATTCAGCAAATCCCTCTTTGTTTTGGATTAATGGATGATTTTGTTTCCTGGAATTATACAAAAAAATGGAATATTTACGGTTCGATCAGCTTATTATACCGAGTGGGACCATCAACATGGGAGAAAGCTGATCAGAACAAGCGGACCAGGTACGTCTGATATTAATCCAGTATGGAGTATTCTTTGGATTTTGCGCGTTCCCTCCAAAGTTAAAATATTTGCTTGGAGATTTCTTCATGGTACAATTCCTTGCAAAAGTATTCTTGCCAATAGACATATAATTTCGGATAGCTTATGTCCTATATGCAAAACGGAATGTGAAGATTTGAAGCATGCTTTTTTCGGTTGTGTTCGGGTGAGGGAAATATGGGAAAATTTGGGCCTCCATTCATCTATTTCGGATTTTTTTGATGCAAGATAGAGAAGGGTCTGGCATTTTGGAATTGATCTTAAGGAGTACATCACTAATGTTTCTGGTTTTGAGGAATTGAAGGCCAAGGAGCTTATTATTTCGGCTTGCTGGTTTATGTGGTGGGAGCGTAGAAAAATTAGTCGAGAGGAATCCGTCCTGAAACCGGCGATTACCACTCAATCTATCCTGGCTATGGCCCTTAATTTTGCCAGATCATTTAAAAAGAACACCCGAGCCAAGTCTGGTGGGTGGTGCAAGCCGACTATTAATCATTTCAAGCTTAATTTTGATGCATCATTCAGTAATAATGATAATCGGGGTTCTATTGGTGCTGTATTAAGAGATGACAAGGGGATTTTCTTGGCAGCTTCTTCCAGGTGCTTACCAAGTATTCATGATGTTTTAAGTGCGGAAACTTGTGCTTTGAGGGATGGATTAATCCTTGCGGGACAGATTGGTTGTAACAGAATTGAGGTTAATGGAGATTGCTTGGATGTGATCAACATCATGTTGGATGGGGGAAATTCTATCGGAGCTGATGCGGCCATCTTCGAGGAGTGCTCCTTTTTAGCTCGTAACTTCACTCATGTTAGTTTTTCCCATTGTCCTAGGGATAGCAATAGAGTGGCTCATGAGTTAGCTAGCAAAGCGGAGTCTCCCAATTCAGTTTGTTGGATTGAGGAACCCCCTGATTTTCTTAATGGGCTCCTAGCACTTGATGTAAACCTCTTTGAGGAAACTATGTAATCTTGTCGGCGCCAAGTTTTCTTACGCACTCTTTTCCCTACAGGGTACCTAAGGGGACTGTGGGTTTTTAATGAGGCGGGCTTGGTTGCTTTATATATATATATATATATATATATATATATATATATATATATATGGAAAATTTCTAAGAAATAATGTTACACCTTGATCATCACATATGATATTTCCAAACCTCTACATCTGCATTATGTTTACAAAATAAGAGTATAAAGTAAAATCAAGACACCTGAGAAAAACAACTAACAACTCTGACTTAAATCATTAAACCCCAATAGCTTTACATGCTCATTGTCTCATCCATCTTATACATCTGAGCATATGAGATCTCAACACATCTGTGAACCATTTGATCAACTTACTATCTTAAAGTCATCATTCCACAAACACTCCACACTTCTATCCAAATCATCATTCAACAACTAAAGTATCTCTAGATACTAGTAATGAATAACAACAAGATATAACCTCTATTAGAGGAATTGGATTGAAAGCTAAATAAAACCAATCATGTATGAGACAAGTATCTATCTTATGGGAAGCAAAACAAGAAATGTATGGGAGGGTAATAAAAGCATGAATTAACCCTTAATCTAGATCTTGTTATTTTGGCTAGACCATTGTAACTTGTTTCCCATTCTCCTCCAAGTTATTTTGCAAGAGAAGAAACCACAAGACAGGAGGAACTATCACATGAAGATCTTCAAGAAGATTATTTAGAGTCTGCTAGAAGTGCTACTCTAAGTTACTATAAGAGTACTTGGAAACTCTTATATATTGATCTGATCTTATTAACACTCTTGAAACAGTGTGATACTCCAATGCTAGTGTTATATAGAAGTAGTTTGGTAACAAGTTTCTAGACCTTGTTAACAGATCGCTTTTGTATACTCAAACACTTGAGTGTCATACACAAATAGACAAAAGTTTGAATAACCTAGTACATCTCATCCAATTGTATATGAGTAGTAATTTGGAGGCAAGTATGGCCCACTTGTTAACAAATTCTTCTTATATGCATATGGTAACTTGATGTCATAAAACAAACCTACATACTTTTATAATCATCTAAGTAAAATACCTTCTTGGAGTAATTGGATGTTTTCACCATAATGGAGAGACAATTGAGGTTGGAAACCGATTTGAATTTGCTATTTGAATTTCAAATAGGGTTTCAAAAATTTTGGTGATAATTTTTATAGGTTCTTTATTGCAAAAACACAGTTGTACAAACTTTTGTTTTTCAAAATTTTAAATTTTGCTGCTGTTTGAAATTTAAATGAATTTGATTGAATTTTTGCAATAATTGAAATATTGAAAATTAGGCAAGTTAATTATATGAAAATTCAAGTTTATTGGAAACAATTGAATTGTTTAATTTGAATGTTTTAATTGGAAAGGTTGTAACAGACCAAGTATGAAACAAGGATTTGAAAATTGGTTTGAATTTGAAATGGAAAACAAGTGAAAACAAATGCAATGCTAATGATGGAATGATGCAAACTGAAATTAAACAAGGAGCAAGCATTCTAAGGTTGTTTTTCATACTTGGGATGTTACAAAACGCCCCCCTTGAAGGAATCGCGCCCCGAGATTCCTACTGAGAAGAGAAAAGGTCCGGATACTTCTTGCGAAGATCCTCTTCGGTCTCCCACGTTGCCTCTTTATCGGAATGATGGGACCACTGCACTTTTAAGAACTTGGTGCTCTTGTTGCGAGTTTTGCGCTCGGTCTCATCGAGAATGCGAATAGGGTGCTCCTCATAAGAGAGGTCTTCTTGCAGTTCAATGGAATCATGATCAACTGCACGACCTGGATCTTTGAAGCATTTCTTGAGCTGTGACACGTGAAACACATCGTGCACCTTGGATAGCTTTTCTGGAAGTTCAAGACGATAGGCATTTTCTGCACACCTTGAGAGAATGTTGAAAGGACCAATATATCTTGGTGCAAGCTTTCCTTTGACACCAAAACGATGAGTGCCTCTGAGGGGAGTTACACGGAGATATGCTTTGTCTCCAGGTACATAGACCATGTCCCTGTGTTTGCTGTCATTGTAGCTTTTCTGACGAGATTGAGCAATCTTCAGATTGTCACGAATGATGCGAACTTTCTCTTCGGCCTCGTTAACAATGTCAGGGCCTAAGAGTGAATGTTCACCAGCTCCAGACCAATTGATTGGACTCCTGCATCTGCGGCCATAGAGAGCCTCAAATGGTGCCATGCCTAGGCTTGCCTAGAAGCTGTTGTTGTAGGAGAATTCAGCATATGGAAGACATTCCCCCATTTCATGCCAAAAGAGAGACCACATGCTCTGAGCATATCCTCGAGAATCTGATTGACTCTTTCGACTTGCCCTTGAGACTGAGGATGGTAGGTTGTGCTGAACAGAAGCTTGGTGCCCATGGCTTCTTGAAAGCTTTTCCAGAAATGAGAAGTGAAGATGATTCCACGGTCTGAGCTTATTTCCAATGGGATGCCATGAAGAGGAACAATCTTTTCTGTGTAGAGCTCTGCGAACTGACTAGCTGAGATTGTCTCTTTGACAGGAAACAAGTGAGCTACTTTAGTGAGTCGATCAATGACAACGAAGATTGCATCGTTGCCCCTCTTGGACTTTGGAAAACTAGTGACGAAGTCCATTTCAATCATGTCCCACTTCCACTCAGGGATTTTTAGAGGTTGGAGAAGACCGGCTGTTTTCTGATGAACTGCCTTAACACGTTGACAAACGTCGCATTCAGAAACGTATTGAGCAATTTAACGTTTCATGCTAGGCCACCAATACAGTGTCTTGAGATCCTGGTACATCTTTGTACTTCCAGGGTGTATGGAGAGAGGAGTTTCATGAGCCTCCTTGAGAATGACATCTTTGAGACTTTGAATTTGAGGAACTGCAATGCGTCCTTCGAAGAAAACAGCTCCCTTGTCATCAATTGAGAAGCACTCAAATTTCTCATTGCCTCCTTTGATGTGCTCTACAATCTTCTTGATTTCAGCATCACGAAGTTGTTTAGAACGAATCTTGTCCTCGAGAGTTGGACTGGCTGTCAAGTTTGCAAGATAGCCTTGAGGAACAAGACCTAGATTGAGCTTTTTGAATTCTTCATGAAGAGGAGGTTGGCTTTCCATGATCATGAGATTATTGCAATACGACTTGCGACTGAGCGCATCGGCCATAACATTAGCCTTGCCTGGAGTGTAAAAAATGGTAAGATCAAAGTCTTTGATCTTTTCAATCCATCTCCTCTGTCTGAGGTTTAGATCTGGTTGAGTGAAGATGTACTTCAGACTCTTATGATCAGAAAAGATTTCAGTGCGATTACCCAACAAGTATTGTCTCCATTTCTTGAGGGCAAACACAACTGCTGCGAGCTCAAGGTCATGTGTCGGATATATACCAAATAGGGGTATATCAGATGGTAGTCAAAGTGCCGGATTACCAGGGTGGCCCAAGTGGTAGTGGGCTAAGGTCCATTGGGCGGCCCAGTAACTCGACGCACAGAAGCCGGATTCTAGAAGGACCCGGATCGCGGCCCGCGTGATCTGTCTTGGAGGAGAAGACGGGTTTCTTACTTTCCAAGTTATAGTTACCGTAGTCTTCTAGGTTTTCTATTCTGTAAGCCCTAATCCGGCTATTATAGAAAGCCGGACGGGAGATAAGTTTGATAACGGATAACAGAGAAGAAGCTATAGGCTAACTCGCCGAGAAGTTGATCCTCTGCGAATAGCTAGATCTAAACCTCACATTGTAATTCTATATCCAGGCTTTAGTCCTGATTAGTGAGAAGTGCAGGAGTAGGCACGTCGTACTGTCGCGACGTACCGAACCTGGGTAAATCCTGTGTTCACTATCCACCACGCGATCCCGTTACCCCACGTCTCTACCGTAGTCTCATGGCACCCCCGTCTATGAAAACTACTACGATGTCTCGACAGTTGGCGCCCACCGTGGGGCAAACGACGTCAGGCGTGAAGTTCCGATCTGGGATACTCGGCGGAATCGGAAGATCAATCACTGTCGGAAGCTTGGAATTCGACGACGATGTCGGACGCTTCCTCGACAACGGATCCTACATACCGGCGCAAAACCATCTGGTAAGTGCCTGCGTGTTACCGATTGGATCTGCTAACATCTTTATCGGACTAACTGCACAAGCAATGGGGTTTTGCGGTGGAAGCAAATTTATCCCACCCGCCCTATACCCAGTCGAGGATGACTATGATACCGGATTCTGGTCAGATCGCCGACAAAAAAGTGACACACACTTTATCGGCATGGTGCAGTCCGAAGTCGCCGAAAACACGGATGACGGAAATCCCGTGCAAGAAGCAGACAAAAATACACCCGTCACAGAGACGGAAGATCCGACACCCGTCATACAGGCGGAAGATCCGACATCTGTCAACACGACGATGAACTCGGAAGCTGACTCTGTACTAGCCGCCATTGAGGCGAGATTGGAATCAGAAACCGGATCAGATGATTTTGATTCCGAAGACGAAGACGCGGACGCCTTCGAAAGGAAAGTTAAATCTTTTCAAGAGGGATTCCATGAAGTGCTAATGGCGAAACCGGCTGATACCACGGACGCCGGCAGCCAGGAAATCCCTAAAACCCCTCCGCCAGAGGAAGAGAGAGAAGACGGAGAAACTTCTCCGATATTTCCTAATGTAAAGGAACTGACAGAAGATGAGCGTGTCAAAAAACCTCCCTCTTCCAAGAAAAAGCACCGTGCTGCTAAGAAACTCCAATACAAAATCCAGAAGAAAAAATCAGCTGATCTAGCTGATGAAAACCTGGAAGTAGGAGATGCTAGCGGAACAAAGACTGCGGAGAAGAAAATCAAAGAAATCCTTGCTCCGCCAATGACGGAACAGGAAGAAGAGCAGCTGTTGCAAATGCCAGTGGGAGTAAACGAACCCCCTGAGATGCTGGAAGCTAGGAGACGAGCCTTCCAACGGCAACAACAACATCTACTCAGAACTCGCGAACACCTCCAAAAAAACCCAGGATGACATTAAGCTCATGAAGGAAGAAATTGAGGAGTACGAGAGAAATAATAGATCTGGCATTAAACCTACAAGGTTACCCGGAATCGTAAGACCGGAAGTATTGCCGCCAAAAGAAAGGTTTCACAACCCATCTTGGCAAAAGCAGGTAAACGACAAAGATGCCAGAGGCGAACCAATATACAAAACCGCAGCAGAAAACGCGGAAGCAGCGTTCGCCATCCTCAACAATGATTTGTACTCTAATGGTGAAAAGCTCCAGGGGGTGTATGCTTTCCTAGGAAAAGCATTGCAACAACAACAGCGGGCCCAGGAGCGATCAGGAAGACTGCAGGATAACTCCGCCCTATGCAAAACAACTACTTGCGCCGCTGGAGCACCCGGACCAGAGGAACCTGGAGATTCAGACAATTCAAAGGATAAAAAAGAGGATCCGAGAAAAGACAAGAAAAAACCCGACAATAGGGATGAAGCGTCCTGAACCGGATCCCATCCCCCGAAAGCTGGACTCAAACCCCACGATCGGGAAGAAAAATACCGGAATGACGGCAAAACAATGCCACCTCTGAGAAACCCAGCTGAGAAAGCCGGAAGATACGACATACCTCACAGACGTGAGAGATCCCGGACACCTCCTAAGGATAAAGAAAGGCATAGGAGCAGGACTCCGCCTAATCCAAAAGGACGTGATCATGGAAGAGACAGATACAATCCCGGAAAAGCGCATCCGCGCAACAATGGAAAAGAAAGGAGTAGATCCCCTTCTGTCCATTCAGGTGGAACATATTCCGCACACATTGATAGAGCGGAAAAGGATGATCTATACTTTGGTCCTAAGTGTTTCACTGACAGGATCCGAAGGATAACCCTGCATTCTGGCTTCGCCAAAGTTGGTCCAACGTACCAAAAATATACCGGCAGCACAAACCCGGACACCTGGCTCTCAGACTACTATACAACCGTCCAGATCAACAATGGGACAGACCTGGAAGCTGACAAGTTTCTTCCCCTAATGTTACTGGATGGAGCCAGAGATTGGATCAATGGATTACCATCAAGAACTATCGACAGCTGGGATGATATGGCTAGAGTATTTACTCAGCATTTCCGGGGAACGTACAAACGCCCGAATAGCATCAACCAGCTGAACCGTTGCACCCAATTCGAGGATTAACCATATGTGGATTTCATCTCCAGATGGACGGCAATGAAGAATAGTTGTTCTGGAGTAACTGACGTACAAGCAATGCATGCTTTCGTAAATGGCCTAAAACCCGGACTTGTACCGTTCATGGTTGGTTCCAAACAGCACAAAGATCTCGGATCTATGCTTACAACCGCCAACGAACACGCTGCAGCCGAAGACGACATCAGAGCAAGAGGGGGCAATATCGAATCACTG
Source organism: Alopecurus myosuroides (assembly GCA_028641055.1). NCBI lineage: Eukaryota > Viridiplantae > Streptophyta > Magnoliopsida > Poales > Poaceae > Alopecurus > Alopecurus myosuroides. Next base: position 19,001 of record JAPCYS010002406.1, read on the forward strand.
ATACTTGCTAAGAAAACTCCTCGTTCTGACAAAAAAGGAACTCCAGAAACAACGACAAAACCCAAAGAGGTCAACATAGCCTTTGGAAGTGAAAAAGGGAGTAGGTGGAAAGGACGCAGTACAGATCCAATCAACTACACTCCAGAGGAGTGGGAGAGGATTAAGTCAGAACCCTGTGTCCACCATTCACAATTTGGGAAACCCACCCATACAAACGCGCAATGCCGGCTGAATAAGCACATGAAAGGCAGTGCAGGATCCGGAAATAAGGGGAAGGGTTCCAAAAGGAAACCCACCAAACAAAATCCAGAAGCTGAAAAAGAAGACAGTGAATCGGACACTGATGAAAAAATCCAGGAACAACAGCGAAAGGGCGAACCCAAATTTCCGAGAGTTGATGGAGAAGCAATGCTAACATTCCTAGCAACTCCGTCAGCAAAGGTGGCCAAACGAACACTTCGAGAAATAAACGCGGTTGTCCCGGCAACCCCGAAATTCTTGAAGTACTCCAACACACCAATTACCTGGGATCAGTCTGATCATCCCGGGAATATCCCTGAACCCGGCACACAAGCTCTTGTCGTAAGCCCTATTGTTCAGAACACTAGGCTAAGAAGAGTGCTGATGGATGGAGGATCCAGCATTAACATAATGTACCTGGATACACTGAAGCATCTGAAGATTTCCGAGTCCCAGCTCGATTACAGCAACATACGCTTCCATGGCATTGTTCCTGGCAGACAAGCACGATCCCTAGGAGAAATTTCCCTAGATGTCACCTTCGGAGATAAAGATCACTTCCGGCAGGAAAAAGTATCCTTCGAAGTAGTGCCGTTCGAAAGCGTGTATCACGCAATACTCGGACGTCCAGCTTTCGCCAAATTCATGGCAAGATCTTTTATATTTATAACAAGCTGAAGATGCCAGGACCCAAAGGAGGAGTAATCACCATAGCTGGTGACTTCAAGTTGGCAAACGATTTGGAGAAAGAAAATGCCCTTTGCGCTCAGAGAGTAATAGCAAAGGAAGAACTGAAGGAATTAGCCAAGGAGGTATCGCCGACAGAAATGCCGGCAGGAAAAGAAATTCGGAAGCCAACAGACAGCTTCAAGGCGTCCGAAAATACAAAGCAGGTAATCCTAAACCCTAAAGATCTGACAAAGTTCATCGTCGTAGGGACTGGGATGACCGACAAATAGGAAGGCGAGCTCATCAAGTTCCTCCGTGAGAACTGAGATATTTTTGCCTGATGTCCAGCTGACATGCCAGGCGTACCCAGGGAACTTGCTGAGCACCAACTCAAGGTGATTCCAGGATCAAAACCCGTCAAACAAGGTCTCCGTCGATTTGACGGAAGAAGACGGAAGACTATTGGCAAGGAAATTATCCGGCTTTTAGCAGCAGATTTCATCCAGGAAGTAATCCACACTGAATGGTCTGCAAACCCGGTATTAGTACCGAAGAAAGACACTACTGCTCTTAGAATGTGTATAGATTACACAGGCTTGAACAAGCTGTGTCCGAAAGATAGGTTCGCATTACCGCGAATCGATCAAATAATAGACGCCACTGCAGGTTCTGAGCTTTTGTGCTTTTTGGACGCATACTCCGGGTACCACCAAATACGCATGAAAAAGGAAGATCAAATTAAGACTTCTTTCATAACCCCATACGGGACGTACTATTACGTAACCATGCCATTTGGCCTGAAGAACGCAGGCGCAACCTACCAGCGTTGCATGCAACGTTGTTTGCATAGTCAGATTGGCAAAAACGTCCATGTTTAAGTGGACGATATTGCTGTCGTAACCAAGGAAAAAGATACACTCCTTGAGGATCTGCGAGAAACTTTCGAAAACTTGCGCACATACAAGATGAAGTTAAATCCATCTAAGTGCGTATTCGGGGTTACCTCAGGAAAACTTCTGGGTTTCATCGTTTCTCACAGAGGAATAAAGGTTAACCCGGAAAAGATCAAAGCCATCTTGTACATCTCGAAACCTACGTGTGTGAAAGATGTCCAAAGATTGACAGGTTCCACCGCTGCCGTCAGCAGATTTATTAGTCGGCTGGGGGATAAAGCCTTACCACTCTACAAGTTGCTGAAGAAATCCGACAAAGTCAAGTGGATAGCGAAAGCCTTGGAGTATCTAGCAGTTATGTCCCTTCCGTACTTAGTTCACTTTCTATGTAAACATCTTTTGAGATCATGAAATAAAGTTGTCGGAATTCTGGTATCCATGTTTTTCAGTACAAAGCATGATTCCACCTTTTCTATTTCCCAATGATCTTACAAAGTACTCAATGTTAACCCGAATTGTGCCTGCATACTCGGCGTTAAGAAACTGAATGATTTTTCAGCCTGCTAACGGCTAAAGGAAACTTGAATTGCCTGCGTGCCCAAGTTTCATTTAAATAATTCCTTGCTTCTCTAAGCATTATCTGATTGCTTATGTGTTGGGTCACTGGAGCTAGTTAGTAAAAATGCCTTTAGTGTGATCCATGTTTCCGAGTTTCAACTGATTGGTTATACCCAGTTACTCGACATGACGATTCATAATGCTATCGAGCCATTTCAAACACTAAGGACAGTTAAAACATATATGCCAGAGAGCTTAGAAGACAAAGGAATAGTAAAATCCGAAAAACTTGCAAAGAATTTCATAATTAAAATTGCAAAAGGCGGAATTCTCATTCATACAAAAGAAATAGAAGCATTACATTTTGAATTACATTGTAAAAGAACAGTAATGCTCCTATTGTCTACTTTCACTATCCAGGTTCAAGGCAACCCTTAAAGCATCCGACTCTTCCTCGCTGCTATCATCTTCGGGGGCTGCAGGGACCTCCTCTTCTGGATAGGTGATGGAGATATTCACCATGGAGGCAATCTTGGTGGCATGGCCTTTAATTTCATCAAAGATTGTATTCCGCTGAGCTTCCGTGTATCCTTGAGGGATACCGGACGCCACGCGCCAAGACTTTGCACCAGGGTAGTGCATACGAATAAGGCCGAGTGCCATGCGTGCACCACCCCGTGCAGCGGAGCGTAGGGTGGATTCCCTGGACTCCGCCACCTCCATGATAGCACCCGGAAGTTTTTCAACTTCCGAGAACTCCCCAGTCCTTGAGGGAAGGAACCTGTTGACCAGCTGCATGCTAGCAGCTCTGATCGAAGTCCAGGTCTTCCCAAAAGCTCGGATCCTATCAATCCGAGAAAGATCTGGGCTATCTCCTGTTTTTCAGCAAAAACAACCATGAAGGTTGATGAGGGGATAGTAACCCGGTGTGCCAACTCCCAGGTGTAATCCGGCCCAAACGGCGGATGGACCAAATCCGGCTAAGAACAAAGAAGCTTCAGAAAGGCCCAGGGCTTGTAAGGATCGTAACCCGGATTGTGGGTTATGGTAAGGAAAGTTAGGTTTGTATATAGAGTTCGAGTAGGACTCAAGGAGCGCTTTGTATGGCGAGCCAAAGGGGGTATGAGTACTATATAAACCAACCCCTAGGTTTCGCCTGAGAGAGATTCAAGTCATAACTGTAACACCTATTATCGAGTATCCAGTATAATCATATCGAGATCCGGCGAGTTGTTTTCCGGCTCTTAGATTGCTTTTCGCCATGTCTTCCCTCGAGCTAAACCCTCTCCCAAATACCTGTGTCGACTTGCCCCTAGATCAGTTACCCCCGGTAACATCTGCCGTGATTATCCCACGACAGTTGGCGCCCACCGTGGGGCCTGCGTCCAAAGGTGTTTACATCACGGGAGAAGCTCGGAAGAGTATGGAGAACTTTGTCGTCGGCGAGATCTACTCCAATGACGAAGGAGAGCAGATAGTGGACAATTCCGGGTGGGAGTTGGAGCCGGATCACTTCGAATCCGGATCCATGGTGTCAATCGGCCAAATCAATATCTTCATCGGCATGGTACGTACGCTCAATTTGAAAGGACAATATCATGTGCATGTTACAGGGACTTCCAGCAGGGACAAAGGGGCGTTGAAGCAAACAGTGGATCCAGCCTCCTCGGCCACTTCGGGATCCTTGAGATGGGCGGAGCAAGAGGTAACCTGGAGCAGAAGGGGATCACCCGGAAGGAATAAAGCACCCCGGAACCTTGGCATTAGTGGTGGCACCCCAGGTCAATGGTTACGAGCTGAAGAAAGTCTTGATGGATGGAGGGAGTAGTATCAACATCCTATATTGGGAAACCTTCTTGCGCATGAACCTCAAGGAGTCCCAGCTACAAAAAAGTTCGACGGTGTTCCATGGAATCGTGCCGGGTCATTCGGCACGCCCCGAAGGAAAAATTGCGTTGGAAGTAGCCTTTGGAGGATCGGTAGATAACTATCGGGTGGAGTGGCTCACGTTCGAGGTAGTCAAGCTGCACAGCCCCTACCACGCTCTGTTCGGAAGGCCGGCTTATGCTAAGTTCATGGCTAGGCCATGCTACGTGTATCTGCAATTAAAAATTCCGGGCCCCAAGCAGACCATCACTATCCATGGAAACCGGGATATAGCAGCCGAGTGCGATGAGGGAGATTCAGTAATGGCCGAACAAGCCTGCAGGAAGGAAGAGCTTCAGTATTACCGGTCGCAGGTGGATCCGGATGATGGTACAGCGTTGAGAAGGCCAGATGCTGAAGACGAAAGAGTGAAGTTCAAGGCAGCTCAAGATACCAAGAAAGTGGATTTTGTGGAGGGAGATCCCACCAAGCAATTCACTATAGGGTCCAATCTAGATGATGCGCAAGAAAAGGCTCTGGTGGAATTCATCCGTTCAAATGCGGATGTGTTTGCTTGGACACCCAGCGACATGCCGGGTATTCCCACTGAGTTGGCAGAGCACAGTTTGCACGTGGATCCCAAGGCCAGGCCTGTGAAGCAAGGTATGAGAAAGATGAATGAGGAAAGGAGAAGAGCTATAGGTGAGGAAATCGCGCGACTATTAACCGCAGGCTTTATCATGGAAGTATTTCACCCCGACTGGTTAGCAAACCCGGTTCTTGTGATGAAAAAGACAAATGAATGGAGGATGTGTATCGATTTCACGAGCCTCAACAAGCATTGCCCAAAGGATCCGTTCGCACTACCAAGGATAGACCAAATCATAGACGCGGTAGCCGGAAGCGACTTGCTGTGTTTCCTGGACGCATATTCGGGGTACCACCAGATTAAACTCAAAAGGGAGGATTGGGAGAAAACGTCATTCATAACCCCTTTTGGGGCCTTCTGCTACAAAACCATGACGTTTGGATTGAAAAATGCGGGCGCAACTTACCAACGATGTATTCAGAAGTGCTTCGAGGACCAAAATGCGGGCGCAACGTGCACGCGTATGTGGATGACGTGGTTATTAAGACCCGGAAGGCAGAAACGTTCATTGATGATTTGAAGGAGACATTTAAAAACTTGAGAAGGTACCAGATGAAGCTTAACCCAACGAAGTGCGTATTTGGAGTCCCGGCTGGGAAGTTACTCGGCTTTATAGTCTCCGAGAGAGGAATCGAGGCAAACCCGGACAAAATCAAGGCCATCCAAAGTTTGAAGAAACCGGAAAATTTGAAGCATGTTCAAAAGCTCACGGGCTGCGTAGCAGCCTTGAGCCGGTTCATATCCAGGCTTGGAGAAAAGGCAATACCCTTGTATCGGCTTTTGCGGAAGTCAGATAAGTTCGTGTGGGATCAGGAGGCAGATGAGGCGTTTGAAGCGCTAAAAAAGCAATTGTCGGAAGCACCAGTACTAGCAGCCCCGGGTCCTAAAGAACCTATGTTATTATACGTGGCCGCCGGTCCCCGGGCCGTCAGCGCGGTAGTTGTCGTAGAACGCAAGGAGGATGGGAAGGGATACCCGGTCCAAAGGCCGGTTTATTATGTCAGCGAGGTGTTATCGGAAGCAAAGCAGCGTTATCCACATTGGCAAAAGTTGGTGTTTGGGGTCTTTATGGCCAGCCGGAAGTTGAAGCCATATTTCCAAGAACATCCCATAACAGTGGTTAGTTCAATACCAATGTCGGATATCATCAGAAACTCGGATGCAACGGGAAGAATAGCCAAATGGGCAATAGAGATGGGAGATTATCATATCAGCTACGAGCCCAGATCAGCAATCAAGTCACAGGCTTTGGTCGATTTTGTTAACGACTGGACACACACTGGAATGGCTACTATAGTCCCAAATTCCGAGTCATGGACCATGCACTCGATGGATCAAAGCAGTACGAAGGGTCAGGAGCTGGAGTGGTGCTGACGTCGCCAAAGGGGGACAAACTAAGTTACGTGCTACAGATTCACTTCGATTGTTCAAATAACGTGGCCGAGTATGAGGCCCTACTGCACGGCTTGAAGATAGCCAAGGAGATGAACATCAGAAGGATACGATGCTTTGGGGATTCGGATCTTGTGGTGCAGCAGGTATCAGGAACCTGGGATAGGAAGGACGTCACTATGGCAGCGTATCGCAGAGAGGTTGATAGGGTTGCCGGGTGTTTCTCCGGGTATGAAGTAGAGCACATAGACAGAAGAAAAAATGAGGCAGCGGATGCACTCGCCAGACTCGGCTCGCGTAGAGAGCCGGTTCCACCTAATGTTTTCCTGGATGAGCTATGGCGACCGTCAGTTAAATCCGAGTCTGAGGAAGAACTAGCAAATCGAGACCCGGATGAGGAGTTTGTGGCTACAATACGTACTGTTCCCGAGTGGACAGAGCCATATCTGGCCTATCTATCACGGGCGAATTGCCAGAGCAGGAAGTATTAGCAAGACAAATCTTGAGGCGGGCAAAAGGATATACTATTATCAATGGGGAGCTGTACAAGAGAAGCGCGACAGGAGTCTTTCTGCGCTGCGTGACACCGGAAGAAGGCCGACAAATCCTTAAGGAGATCCACGAAGGTGATTGTGGGCATCATGCGTCCACAAGATCCCTTGTGGCTAAGGCCTATCGGCATGGGTTCTTCTGGCTCACGGCCTTAACAGACGCGGAGCGGATAGTGGCAAGATGCGATGGATGTCAAAGGTACGCTCGCCAAACTCATGTGCCGGCTATGGAGTTACGGACAATACCACTAACCTGGCCATTCGCTGTTTGGGGTATGGACATGGTTGGCCCTTTCCATATGTCACCATGCAAGAAGACACATCTTTTAGTGGCCGTCGATAAGTTTACCAAGTGGGTGGAGGTTATGCCGGTTACCAATTGTGAAGCGGCCACAGCAGTCAAATTCCTGAAAAGAATCATATACCGGTTTGGATATCCCCACAGTATAATCACTGACAACGGAACCAACATGTCCCTTGGAGAGATGGAAAAATTTTGTGGCAACAATGGAATCAGGCTTGATGTGGCATCAGTGGCACATCCGCAAGCCAACGGGCAAGTGGAGAGGGCGAACCAAGAGCTACTTCGAGGATTGAAACCGCGCTAAGGGTCCCTTGTATCAGGGCCGCTGGAGCGTGGGTTGAAGAACTCCCTTCCGTGGTCTGGGGTATCAATACTACACCTAACCGGTCCACCCAGATGACGCCTTTCTTCATGGTTTACGGCGCAGAAGCAGTATTACCAAGCGACATCATTCATGATTCACCAAGAGTGACAGCCTACGTCGAAGTGGAACGAGAAGAACCGGCAAGACGCCGTGGACATGTTAGAAGAACAAAGGGAGCAAGCCTTAGAAAGGTCAGCCATATATCAGCAGGATTTGCGAAGATATCATAGCCGGCGGGTAAAAAGCCGGGTCTTCCAGGAGGGAGAATTGGTCCTGCGCTTGGTTCAAACAAACGAGGGAAAACACAAGCTATCGCCGCCATGGGAAGGACCTTTCATCATAAGCCGGAGTCTACATAATGGGTCATATTACTTGGTAGATGCAAGAGAAGAATCGGCCACAGTCAACGACACTGCTCATACTACTGCACCTATGCAAGAAAGAGATAGACCATGGAACGTGGCTCAGCTACGTCCATACTATACTTAGCAGAAAATGATTTAACAGGCAGCAGGTTTCAGACGCACTCTTTTCCTATCCAGGGCACCCTTGGGGACTGGATGGGTTTTTAATGAGGCGGCTTGCTGGCCTAATTTTCTCATATCAAATAAAAAGGGGATTATCGAGAAAAGAGACAATTGTCATTTATACGGCGTAAAATATTTAGGTCTTGAGGGCTAGTTGCTCCTACAAGCACAGCTGCAAACTCAAAAAAGACCCGGCCTTGATGCCAATGAGTTATAGGGGCCGGCAACTCGAAAAAACGAGTGCGGCTACAATCTTATAACCGGACAAAGAAGTCCAAAATTCTCGTCTATTCTTACTTAAGCTCGATGTGACTCGCAACAAAGTGGCATGATCTGTTCGCCTACGATTACTATCAGTCATGAGACCCAAAAGGGACTTGTTTGACCCAGTTTTCGTATTGATGTAACAACATGGTATCCACGCGAAAGCCGGCTTATAGTACAAGATAGTCGAAAGGGTCATCTAAACCACAGGTTATGCAGAGTATAAGGCTTACAGCCGGAAACTCAACGATTATCAAGCATAACTTCAAACCTCATAAAAGCTGTCCTGAAGTTTTGGGCATCCAGCGATGGGCGATTCGTTTCCTTGAAAAGAAACAATCATGTGTCCTAGACGCGGAAACCCGGGCTGGGGACTTATAAGCTCTAATGAGGAAACAACATCATCCAGCCGATTAAATTACAACGAGCCACACATCCGGGTCTCAGACGAAACCGGAGGACGGGCTTTGCTAAGAAAAAAAGTATAAGTTATCGAGAATAAAGCAAGTGGATATCAAGAATAAGAAAACGCAAAGATACATTCATCAAAAGCCCAAAGGGGCGCAAAGTGCATCGGGAGTTTAACTCAAAGTATTACGATATCATAAAAGTATCAAAAGAGCACAGGCGCTCTGCTTAAACGAATAGTAAAGCTGTTGTAAACGACGCTTCGCCGATTGACGCATGTGGAATGATAAGCGTTACTTCAAGCTGCAGGATCCACCTTGGCCTTGCCTTGGTGCCACTTGGATCAGTAGTAGTCTCGGCTGCGCAGCAGAGGTTGCAGGAGCAGAGTCGACCTCGGCCTTCTTGGCGGCTTCTTCCTTTAACTTGATCGCTTCCTCCCTCCAACGGACAAGCATATCGAACGGCTGGGGCGGTCAGCCTTGACAACCTTGTCATTAGCATCATAAGCCGGAAGAATCACATCAATTTCTAAGGCATCAGCGATAACACTAGCCGGATGACGGACTTCTTTCTGAATAGCCTTGAAGTCCTTTGGCAAAAACTTGGACCCATCCAAGTTGAACTCTGGGAATCCGCTCATAAGCTTGGACAGCTCTAGCTTGGGAGCGTAGGCCTTAGCTAACGCGAGTCCCCGGGTTACCCCAAAGCGGCAGGAGGACCGTTTCCAATGCCAAATCCATTCGGGGATGGTAGAGCAGCTCTCTAGTAACTTCTTCATGTTATCCGGCCTGATACCCGGCAGACGTAACTCGTCAAGTATCCAACTGACTCCGCTGCAAAGTTGGCGAAGAGTATTCTTGATGGTTTTAAGCTTGGCAGCATCATCTCCTTCGGGGGCAGCGTCATGTGGCCCTGCTAAAAAGGCAAAAGAAGCAAAGATAGTAGGCAAACAAGTGCAGTTATTCAAATCAAAGTAATCCGAGTCACAAAAGGTGAAATTCAAAAATCTTACCAGTTGCGGTACGATAAACACCATCAATTTGAGCAGAAAGAGTTGTCAGTTTGCCTTTGGCCTTACGAGCTCTCTTCTTGTACTTTTTCGTCATCTTCTGGCACCTGTGAGCCTCAGTCTCAGCAGCTTCACGAAGGGCCGCTTCTTTTTCAGCAAGCTTGGTGGATTTGGCCAGTTTCTTCTCCAACTGTGAAACATAGTCCTGTAGGGAAGCATGAAGAAGGATCAGCCAGAAACATTATGCAAAGTTCCAAGCAAGCTACCTAGTAATTTACTCGGAACTTGGGGACTATATATGGAATCAATTGGTGTTAGTCGGGATTACCTCGTGCTTGAGTATTAAGGCATCTAGTAAGTTTCTTCGTCACCCTTCAAGGTATGAAGGGCATCTAGCATCTGAGCAAAGGTCATGTCTTCAGGACGAAGTTGAGAAGGGCCGGAGGATTGGCCCTCTTGTGGAGGAGCTGTTCCGGGTCTGGGGGTCGAAACCCGGGTCGTTTGAACGTCCGGGTTAGGAGAGCCCGGCTTGGTCTCCAAGATGATGTCTTCGTCCACTTCTTCAGAGGGCTGGGGTGATGCAGTTTTCGGTGGAATTGGGTCCTTGAAAGGGTCTTCTTCTTTTCCGTCCTCGCCTCGTCTTCAATCTCAACGTCCATGTCATCACTCGGCTTCTCCTCTTCCTGTCCTTCCGGTTCAGGAATATCCTGGTCGCTCAGCGTAACTGTGGCGCTGAAGACAAGAAGGAGGACATGGATCGGTGGAAGGTACCGAAAAAGGAAAGGTAACAAGTACGAGAAAATGCAAATAAAGGTAGTTACCCGGTATTGACGGCGTAGTCCGGAGGAAGTTCGCCACTGGAAGCGGATGACGTTGGCAAGAGCACTGGCTGCGGGACGCGAAATTGCCCGGCAAGTGGATGAGTAGGAGACGGGTGACGCTGAGGCGATTGGGAAGGTTGAGCTGGAGGGGTACTGGCTCGATGAGTAGGTGAAGTGGGAATACCGGGTTAAGGGATCATCCCCCGGAGAATTCCGGTCACCCTACGTTTAGTCGGAAGAGGATCCTTCAAGAAGGGTGAATGTGATAATCGCTCGTTAAGTTCATGCATAGCAGCAAAGGAGTAAGGCGCACGAGACACAGAAGAGAAGGGAACCTTTTCAACTACCCCTCTAGCCTTCCTTTTGTTTCCAACTGGAGGCTCCCGGTCAGACTCGGTGGCTTCCGGATCATTTTCTTCTTCCTCCTCGTCATCCCCCGACCCTGAAAGCCGAGTAAGTATCAGATAAGGGAAACAGCACAGATAAAAGGCAAGTATAAAGGTTATGGAGGAATACCCTCATCATCATCCACGACTCGACCTCTTCTTCGGGGTCTTGAGAAGGAGGAGAGTTTTCGACTTTCCAGAAGGGATCGTCAGCCTGTAAACAGGTAAATACAAATGATGGTTAAAGGCTGTAGCGGACGAAAGTACTGAAATAAGAAAAAGGGGGCAGGACTCACCGCTGGGGCGGGATTCTCCCGAGTAAACGGGCGTAAACCCGGCGGTGTTCTTTATGACGTCCAATCTCTCCACCAAGAAGCCCTTGATGGTCTTGATGGTGTTACCGGCAGGGAAGTTTTTGGTGGAGTAGCGGAGGGAGTCTGTGATATGGCCCGAGTATTCGTGCAGCAGTTTTGAACGAATGGAGTTGGGTTGAACCCGGAACTCCACCCAGGTCTTTACTAAGTTGAGCCCGAGAAGGCCATGGGCTGAGAAAGCTGCTAATTTGGCCAGAAGGGGCTGAATCGCTTCCCTATCAGGATCAGGCGCAAAAGCATTGAAAGACGCGGAGGGTTCGAGGGGGGTCTCCGAGTAACCCGGCAATTTCCTCTCGCCATCCGGAGAGGTATCATGGCAATAGAAGAAGGATAGCTGCCAATTTTTGGCGTGGGAGTTCAGATTAAGGGCTGGCATCAGCGAGTGCTTGCGGCGTTGGATAGATATCCCGCCGCAAGTAAGGATTGCTCCGTCATCGCTCTCGCGGCACGGTTCACAGTAAAATAACTCGGTAAAAAGAGCTAGGCTTGGTTGAATGCACAGGTAAGACTCGGACAAGACTATGAAGTGGGTGATGTTCAGCATAGAGTTAGGCCCTATGTCGAACACCCGGAGGCCGTAGTGGCTTAGGATTTCTCGGAAGAAGGGGACCCGGAGGACGGAACCCCCGGATCACGTGCTCGGTAAAGCAGATTACCTCATTCCCGGTAGGAGTGGACGGGTCTCATCGCCAGGAGCCCTCCAGTGTATTTCCTTTTGGGAAGGAAGGATTCCTAGCTCGGCCATCCCATCCAGTTTGGCCTTCGTTGTTGAAGACCGGCCCCAGTCGGCAGAAGCGGTTTGGGAGGTCTTTGCAGGAGCCGGGTGTTTTCCCTGTCTTTTAGGAGCCATGGAGCTGATCTGCAAGGGACAAGAAATGTGTGGGGTAAGATTCGGAACATCAACTCATTTGAATCTGGAGACATTAAGACGCTGAAGGCTAAAACAAGACCCGGGTAATGCGCTGCGAAGCTAAGTGCTGAAGATTTTCCGGGTGTCAGATGAAGTTGAGTAAATTTTTAATTACTTACGTATTGAGGTGGGTTGGGTGAACATGGATGGTTGCCCATACCTTACTGAGGAGGGATTAACTGGAAAAGAAGGATTATCCGGGTGTTAATGCGGCAGGCGGAGAAAACAAGGCGGAACGGATCTAGAATCGAAGGACTTACAAGTAATCTTATATGAAGTTTAATGGTTAATAAGGGCGCGGAAATGGGTGGTGATTGCGTATCAGGTGCTAGAAGAAGCTAAGGACTATCGAAGCGGACTAATTTGATGGTTCCCTAAAATCGATTTGCGGGTTGACTCAAATCCAATCTTGGTCAAATTGATGAAATTGCCGGTTTCAGTTGGATGGTTGAGAGGGGCTTACCGAAGGAGTTGAGGTCCGAACTGAGGCCGGTGCGCGGCGCGGCTTGAGTATCTCACCACATCCTTGATGAAAGAAACAAGAGCGTGGCGGCGGGGCTCGATGGCGGCGCTGGAAAGCTCGAGGTCGGGTGCGGCCGGAGGTGGCCTTATCTCTGGAAGCGCGCGTGAGCCCGGCGGCCGGAACTGTGAGGGAGCGAGGAGAAAGAAATGACGAAACGAGGTGAATGGTTTAGGGTTACCCTCTGCTGATATTTATAAGGGAGGTGGTGAGCTCACCCGCGGCCAGAAAGCCGGAAATTGCGGAACAGTAATTATCCGCGCGGATTTGGCGTTGTGGGCGTTCGGAGCAAGGGTTCAAATATGGAAAGGCCCATTAGGCGTTCGAGGAAGGATCGAGCTATCGGGATAGCGAGCGCCTCAAGAATGAATCCATGAAGCCCGCGCTATCCTGGGGACTACTGATGAGGGGATAGTAACCCGGTGTGCCAACTCCCAGGTGTAATCCGGCCCAAACGGCGGATGGACCAAATCGGCTAAGAACAAAGAAGCTTCAGAAAGGCCCAGGGCTTGTAAGGATCGTAACCCGGATTGTGGGTTATGGTAAGGAAAGTTAGGTTTGTATATAGAGTTCGAGTAGGACTCAAGGAGCGCTTTGTATGGCGAGCCAAAGGGGGTATGAGTACTATATAAACCAACCCCTAGGTTTCGCCTGAGAGAGATTCAAGTCATAACTGTAACACCTATTATCGAGTATCCAGTATAATCATATCGAGATCCGGCGAGTTGTTTTCCGGCTCTTAGATTGCTTTTCGCCATGTCTTCCCTCGAGCTAAACCCTCTCCCAAATACCTGTGTCGACTTGCCCCTAGATCAGTTACCCCCGGTAACATCTGCCGTGATTATCCCACGACAAAGGTTAAGTAAAAAAGCAGAGAAACATAGCAAGATTGGGAAGAATGGTAAATGCAGAAATAACTTACCGACAATTTTGTCAATTTCGGAGCCTTCCTCCAGGCGCAGGTTTAGAGCAGCCTCCAAGTCCCGGATGGTGGACTGGTCCTTCTCCGCCTGTGCGGAAGCCTTGGATTGAGAAATTCCAAGGGCCAGATTGCTGGCTTCCAGGTCTTTTTGAGCCTTCACAAGATCCTTGTGAAGGTCCAAATTCTCCTTTCGGAGAAACTCGGCATTGCCGGCGTCTTCAGCTATTTGCTTGGCCTTAGCCAAAGCAACTGAAAAGCAAGGAAAATTCCGAGTTTAGAAAACTTCCGGAATAAGTACTTAGACAAAAATTGAATCGGAAACTTCAGAGGAAAAACACTTACCTGTTGTTTCCGACAACGCCAGCTGAGACGATGCCAGCTCTGTCTCTCTCTCCTCAAGAATAGAAAGAAGATTTCTAACTTCTTTATTCTTGATGGAGAGTTTGTTGAAAACTTCCATGTTAATGGCTTCAGCGGTTTGCTGGAACATGGCAAGGAAAAGAATGATTATAAAGCATCAAAGCAAAAAAGGTTACATTTTGTTTAATGCTTGGGGGCTAGAGTTACATACCTGGCTCATTCGTTGCAAACCCGCCAAGTTTTCATTGAACCCTTTTGCGTATTCCGCAAAAAGAGTTCCGGCCGCGCTTAGGCCGTCATTGATAATTTTGAAGTCCTTGTCAAAGGTGGGAATCTCCTCGTCGAATGTCCGAGAAAATTTCCCCACCTTTGGAGCCGCCCTTTCCCTCGTGTCCGTGTTTGACACAACGGGCTGGCTGGGCTCTTGCGGCTTGGTGGTGGGGGCTGCAGCATGCTCCTCCGCCATCGTGGACGGTGTGTCCGGGGCGATGACGGGAGAAGGTTGAGCGCCTCGGCTGGACACAACTTTGTGTTTCTTCAGCTTCTTCGGCTTTAGGTTGGAGGGAGGCAGGCTAAAAAACAAAAAAAACCGGAAAAAATTAAAACTCCGAAGGCGAAAGAAAAACTTCGACAAAAGACAAATAACCCGGATGATCTAACCTGGAGGTGGCGACGGGAATTCCGTCAAGGTCGATAACTTCCTCAGAGGAAGGAATCTTCTTGCGCTTGCGCCCACCTGTCGAGGCGGTACGCAATGCATCCAGCTCAGCTTCGGAGGCTAGCTCCAAGTCTGGAAGATCAACAATCTGTTGAAAATAAAAATCAGGGTTAGAAGCGAAAAAATCCGAGAAAGAATGTCAAACTCTACCCAAATGACGGAAAAAGTACCTTGGGAGATGGATTGTCGGCGGTATACATAGGCCGACTCGCTTCGTATTGGTCGCGTGAGGCGACCAACTGGTTCACTCGCCGTCGAAGATCCCTCACGGGCCAGTCTTTGCTGGTTGTCCGCATTGGGTCGTTGGCACCCGTGTAGTCGCAAAGAAGGCGGCTACCGTGATTGGCCAACGGCTGGATCCGCCTCTCTAACCAGCAAAGGACCGTGTCCATGACGGTTAGAGGTGGATCGGAGGAAGTGAGCTTGGCGATCCGCCGCTTGATCCTGAGAAGATCAGGCGGCAGAGCCTGGACGGCTTCTGTTCCCCAATTGTCTTGGGGAACAGCGGCAGTGTTTGAAAAAGGTGGAACCCCAATGGCCTTTTTCGGGAAAGGCACATCGGGATGGTAGAAGAAAGAACCCGTCCAAAATTTGACGGATTATGATGTCTTGATCTTGGGGAACCAATCTTCCCTAAACCTCCGAAGAGTAAAGGAGATGGTTCCGCAAGTCGGGAGTGCGCCCTCCGAGGAGTTCCGCTTAACCCCGAAACAATACATCCAAAAATCTAACCTAGGTTCTAAGCCTAAGTAACCCTCAAATAGGGCCTGGAACCCGGCCATATAAAGAATGAAGTTGGGTGGCAGGTTATGAGGTTGGATGTTATAGTGGGAGAGGATTTGGAGGAAGAAGGCGGAAGGTGGTAGTCCCATACCTCTTAAGAGATGGGAGGAGAGAAGAACCCTTTCGCCGTCGTTCGGTGTAGGTTCGTTCTCGTCCTCAGGGATCCGCCATTTCCCTTGCAGGATCAGTCCCTCCTTTTCCAGGTTTGGAAGGAGGGCTGGCGGAATGCTGCAGGCAATCCAGTTGCCTGCAGTCTCTACCTCTTCGTCCGCTCCGGCGACGGTGGATGCGGCAGCTTCCGCGGCGGCGAGCTCGTCGTCGAGAAGCTGGATCTTCTCCTCTGCCGTCTCGGGAGCAAACGGCGGGGAGGGCACGGAGCTCGAGCCCGTGAGGTTCGCGGCGGCGGAAAGGTCACCTCTGCCCGCCGCAGAGGCCGCGGTCTTTTCCGGCCCGCCGCCGGCGTGCTTTGGGGATCCAAGCTGCGGATCCAAGTCGTTGATGATGTCGTCGACGGTGAGCGCGGCGGAGCGAGTGGGGGACGACCGCGAGGATGCCATTTGGTGGCGGCGCGTTGCGTTTCCGGTGGTGCTCTGGGTGCGTTTCGTGCTCACGGACTGTTCTTCGCTCGAGGGCTCGTGCGCGGCAATGGCGTGGAGAGTGAGAGTGCGGAAGGGTTTCAGCGAGGACGAAGACGGCTATTTATAGCCGGAAATCCATCAAGATACGTGCCAACGGCTATTTTGACCGTTGGATGATCAACGCGTGTCACTCGCCGGAAAATCCGGGAAATGAAACGACAGGGTAATGATAGCTATCTCCTCGTTTCCTGTGAGAATCTGTCAGAGATACGTTACTGGGTTTCCCGCGTGAAAACCAAGCGTCCCTTACGTCAGCACGTCTCAAGCGCTGACGTAGGAAGTTCCTTCTTCGCGAAGGATCGCGAGAGAAAAGCCGGATTTTCAGGATTCCGAGTTTTACGTTACCATCTCTTTTCAAAGAAGAATAAGAAGAATCAAGACTTCTGATTGAGATTTTTCGGACAAAGCACACTTGGCGAAAGACGGAGAATCAGAGTTTTAATCCTTCTTGGGGGCTACTGTTGGATATATACCAAATAGGGGTATATCAGATGGTAGTCAAAGTGCGGATTACCAGGGTGGCCCAAGTGGTAGTGGGCTAAGGTCCATTGGGCGGCCCAGTAACTCGACGCACAGAAGCCGGATTCTAGAAGGACCCGGATCGCGGCCCGCGTGATCTGGCTTGGAGGAGAAGACGGGTTTCTTACTTTCCAAGTTATAGTTACCGTAGTCTTCTAGGTTATTATATAAAGCCGGCTATTATATAAAGCCGGACGGGAGATAAGTTTGATAACGGATAACAGAGAAGAAGCTATAGGCTAACTCGCCGAGAAGTTGATCCTCTGCGAATAGCTAGATCTAAACCTCACATTGTAATTCTATATCCAGGCTTTAGTCCTGATTAGTGAGAAGTGCAGGAGTAGGCACGTCGTACTGTCGCGACGTACCGAACCTGGGAAAATCCTGTGTTCACTGTCCACCACGCGATCCCGTTACCCCATGTCTCTACCGTAGTCTCATGGCACCCCCGTCTATGAAAACTACTACGATGTCTCGACATCATGAGTGGGATAATTGAGCTCATGTGTGTTCAACTGACGTGAAGCATAAGCCACCACTTGACGTTCTTGCATTAGAACTGCACCTAGACCTTGGAGAGAAGCATCACAGAATATTTGGAAAGGTTTGGAAGGATCTGGG